>DVQO01000264.1:0-21446 GCA_018231785.1 Danaus gilippus
TGACAGATATTTCTGAAAACCTAGACAGGGGCCACCAGAATGAAATAATATATACGCATTTTTCAAAGGCCTTCGATAAAGTGAACCACAACCTATTGATAAAAAAATTAAAACTACTGGGAATCTCCGACGCCCTTTTGATGTGGTGCACAACTTATCTCAAAGCTAGAAATTCTAGGGTTGTTGTAAACGGCTACCAATCTGACTTCGTCATGGCATACTCTGGTATTCCACATAGATCTAATCTCTCTTCTTTAATATATTTATTAATGATATTACTACAGTATTAAAATATTCACGCTGCTACCTTTTCGCCGACGATCTCAAGCTAACACGTGTCATAAAAGAACAAAACGATGTTTAGCTTCTGCAACATGACTTAAATGCATCGGATACTTGGTGCAAGACAAACAAAATGTATTTAAATATAGATAAATCCAAACACATTAAAATTACACGCAAATTAAGAACAATAAGTACAAAATAATACATACAAAGTATGGAACTGCAGGAGGTTCAGAACATTGAAGACTTGGGTGTCACAATACGAAGTTAAAGAAATACGAAGTTAAATTTTAATAAACATGTCGATAAAATAGTCGCATCAGCCAATAAGAGTCTTGGTTTTATTATGCGCTGTAGCAAAGAATTTCGAATACTAGTACAGTAATCAGACTTTATGACTGCTATGTTCGCAGCAACTTAGAATATTGCTCCATAGTTTGGTGTCCAACCAATATAACACAAAAAACGAGAATCGAAAAGATACAAAAAAGATTTGTAAGGCATTTGGCGTACAAAACCAAAAATAACTCTCTTAATACCTACAGAGAAATGCTATCTAAATTATTCATAAATGCTGTGATGACCTGTAATTGGAAGTGCAATTAACTCTTAGTCTAAGAACATCTTTTATGCAATTACTAATGTTGTAACTTCTGTTGGTTGTCCCCTAAATAAATAAATAAATATTAATTATTAGATTAAGGTATTTATAAAAAATTACTTCAATTCGTTCATATTTTGTTAAATATTTATTAATGAGCTTTTTTTTAATGAGTTTAGAAATGCAGAATGCAAACGAGGACACAGAAGAGTTGTTTGCATCCCAATAGCACTAAAAATCCCTGGTTCCATAGGAGACCAAGGACCCCAAAGACCATCCCATCAAGGTCAATACTTTTTAATATTTGTGAGTTGGTTAAGTTCAAATAATAATAGTTACACCATTTAAAATTCAAGAACGGCTTTATTGCCTTTAAGGAGAAACAGAATTCCTCCGGTCAGCTATACATCTCTAAGTTTGAAAGCAAAGTAAAGGAAGTCGTGGACAGAAAGTAGTTCATTAAATAAGTATTACGTACACCACTTATTTTTCAAAGACGTAAAGACTTTGATAAGTAAAAAATGATCGTGTCATTTTGACAAATGCAATAAATTTTCCTGTTCAAAATAATTATATAAAATAAACATATACCTACACTCAGTTATTTAGAGATAAAAAGATTGTTAAAAACAGTGGTGGGTTCATAGAGATGTGATTATTATCAGTACTCACATTCCATTGTACATAAGAACGGAGTAATCGTGATCAGTTGCTTTGTTTACAAGATTGCCAATTTCTATTGAAATGGACTATATTTAAATACATGTATATACTGTTTCTTGACAACACAAACAAACCGTTATATATAAGGTATGTATATATATAACTCACCGATCCCGTTTCTCGTTGTTAAATCGATCGTCCCTTTCCCTCTTGATCTCAGAGGAGTAGGAATCTCGGTTAAAAGAGCGACGATCAAACCTACAAAAATTATCATATTAAAGTCATTCAATTGTGCCATTATATATTTACATCAATTATATAATGTACATAGACTGTTGTTAGTTCAACTATGAATTAATAGTATAAAATACGGGTATATCTTTATAACTATTTAAGTCAGATGCTATGTCCTAAAGGCTTAAGAGTATTTTTATTAATAAAGTGTAATATATATGTCTTACCGATCAGAGTTAGTTCGTCTGTCATCTCTGTCCCGCTCACGGTCTCGCGGCGGACGGTAGGGCTCGTTCCGCTCGTGTCGCTCATTCCGGTCATGTCGCTCGTTACGTTCATGTCTCTCGTTACGTTCGTGACGCTCGGTCCTTTCATGTCTCTCATTACGGTCGTGTCGCTCAGTCCGGTCATGTCGCTCGTTTCGATCATGTCGCTCATTACGCTCGTGTCTCTCATGCCGCTCGTTACGCTCAGTTCGTTCGTTTCGCTCGTTCCGTTCACCGCGGTACTCGTTCTCCTCCCACTGCCCAGGTGCCATGTCGCGCACCATTATACGTCCAGAGCCGATACGACGACCAGCTGCATACAAAAAAATATTTAATATATTCATTAATTTTGGAGAGATATCATATTTTTACTTTTTATAGAAAAAAATTATGATTTTATTGTAGGCAAAACATACAATGTGTGTTAAATCTCAAAGAACACATCACCTTTTTTTACCACTGTAATTTAGGTCATATTTACATTTAATATATATACTTCATCAAATCACGTATAAAACACGAATGATAAAGCTGTGACCAAAACAAGTTGTACACAGTTGTACATGTGGATTTAAAACATGAGTAACTTCAATGTAACTGAATAGGTTAACTTTTGGGTACATAGGCTAAGAGTTCGTCGTACATCAATGATGTTTATGTGTAAGTAACGATGTCTAACCCTGTTCCGTTTTGAGTGCGGGTGGGTGTGTGGAGAGCGGTGAGTCGGGTCTGGTCCGCGCCACGTGGGGGGGCGTCGCCGCGGCCGCTGGGGCTCCACATCCGGAGGTGAAGGATCTCCTCTGAGGTGACAACACTATACCGGTACTCGGCTCGCTCTCCTTACGAACGCGCTCGCGCGGATCCGCTGAACGACGCTCGCGATCACGTCCGTACACACCCTGATGAAATAATGAGGATTATGATATTTTTATTATACACCAGCACATCATATCATAATGATATTCTACCAATCTGTGATCGAACCAAAAAATAATGTTATTTTTCAGTCACTAATGCAACCCAAAAACTGGGTCACGGAGGTTAGGTGAATGTGATATTTCATGACGCACCTTATGGTTTTCAACCGGCGCATCTCCCTTAGCTCCCTTGTCATCGCCGGCTGGAGATTCCGATCTCTTCTTCAGCACGCTGAAACAACATAGATTAGTGCCACATGTTATATATAAAACATAATATATCGGATAATAAATAATGTAACATACAGAGCAAGGTGATCGTTCCCGGCGAATGCATTCTCCAGTCCCTGCTTGACGAGCGGCGAGTGTCGCAGTCGCATGAGTTGGTCCCGCGTGTAAGTGAGGGGTCTACGGGTGGGACCCACAGCCAGCACAGCGGGGTCGCCACCACCTGACCCGCCGCTTTCTTCGTGACCTGCCGATATTGAAACAAATGATACAGAATAAAACACAAATATTGTTAACAAAAAAAACTTATTAAACCTATGGCTTCCATAAATACCCATTATGCGGAATATGTATGGTTCGATAGTGTATTAAAAACGATTACATTCCTAATAACATTGATCAGGTGATGAGTTCGTTACATTGTCATCACCGTTACTAATGTCCAACTTACACCACGACACACGCTTCACCCGTTTCGTCGGCGGGCCGGCATGTACTTTTGGCGGTAGTTGTGACGGCACTTTCCTTAACGCGCTTTGATACTTGAGAAGGAATGTGTGAACCGCACATTTTGCTGGTGACCCTATGTCTAGTGACATCACAGTTATCGTGGGCAGGACAGCCGATTTCTTTGCGCGACGTTTAGAAGCTCGACTGCCAGCCCGTCGCCGTTGTTTCCGTGACTTCTTAGCCACCTCAACTTCGACATTATTCACCATTACGAAAACGTGCCACGAAACAAAATGGCGCACAATATACTTAACCTAACAGAAATTAAACTAGACGTATATAATATAGATATATTTTTAAACTATAAAAGTTAATTATTAACGATAAATTTTTACTATATACTTAAGAATAATTCTAAATATAAATAAACTAAGATTATCAGTGAGACGCAACGATTCGCGATTTCTACGTATAAAACAAGCTGCCAGCGCTCTGAAACTACGTAGTAACACTCGCGAAAACTCGAGATGAAATAATTATGAAGAATGTGAAAAATCACGAGGCTTTCGCAAAACACTATCGTAGACTCCTGCTTCCAACAGTTACGTCTCAAAGACTGGGAGGTGCACTGAGTTGGCCGTTCCGTTAGAGTTACGTACGAAACTACCCTCCATTGAGTTTTATTTTGCCACAAAACAAAAATTCAATTTTCAAACTGTTGATATTATACCTACCCACATTTTGTGATAGTAATGATAGACACGACACGTTTAAAATAATATAATAATATTAAAAGTACAGCGCGGGGCGCAGCTAGTATGATATAAGCGCTTATGACACGAAATACGTTTATGTTTATATGAAAACTTTAAAAAATAAAGAAATTTGTAGAACATGAAAAATGAGCGGTTATCTTAGGCCGTTATGTTGACGTCATTTAGCTGACATCGCTTTGTGAAACAAACTAAACGTGTATAGAAAAAAAAATCCTTTCAACGGATTGGGGATAACTGCTTTAAATTCCAGATGCAATAATTTGACCCCAATATATGAATGTATATAATATATAAACATTTTACTATCACTATTTAAAATACACCAAACCACCTAACTGTAAAATACAGTTAAGAACTTGAATACGAAAAAAAAACATACCTAAAAAGTTGAGGAAATATTTATATTAAGAAACTACTAAATTTCAACTTACATGGAAATAAATTACTGATATTTTAATGTCTCTATAAAAATCGCCAATATTCAGAATTCGCTAATAAATATTTCTTAAAAAAAAATGATACATAAGCATGAAACAGAAAAATGATGAAACTTTTAAAACTGTTTTTGAATTTGTTTGTTTAACAATTGAATACACCAGAATGTAATAATTTACATGCATGTCATATTACGCTAAATACAATGTTAAAATAAAAATTTGATACTTGCTATAGCTGGAACACAAACATGGCAAATAAAAAAAACAATATGAAAAATATAGCAGCTGCACAAAGACACATACAAATGAAAAATAAAATGCAAGAAGGCTAATTTGTAATATTATCATGTTACCTTGAGTGAAATTATAAACATGGCATTCAAAGGTATCTAGTCTATAAATATATATGCAAAGGGGATGCTGACCTTCAACCTCCGCACCCTATTTGCAAACAGCTAGGGGATATTGAATGAAGCAAGTTATTGTTCAATAGCACAATATCTAGGGCATCTGTGTTCAACATAACTCCATAAAGATCTTTACAAAATGTTATTAGTTAAATATAGTTAAATATAATCATTTGAAGTACTTATTATGATTTATTTTTCATTTTAATATTTTTATAATTCAATTTATACATGACCAGAACAAACTGTCAATAATTTATTGTTTTTTAATTTCTGTAACATCTTTATTGTAAAAACAACATTTGTTTAAGCATTATACCATCAATTATAAGAATCTCTTTCTCCTCACCATGATTTTGAAGAGATACCATATTCCTAGGTAGAAAAACTGAGCTGTAGTGAATAAATACAGCTCATATGAAATGTACACTTTGTGTATAGAGGATTTTATGGCAAGGGCTACATTTTCTTCCATATCTTTGAATACTTTAGCGAACCCAATAAAATTGTTATTTTTATTGATTTTCCAATCAAAGTCACAACATATGTGAATTTCCCATATTAATCTTTAGCTACATTTAACTTCCAGTCAACCATTTATTTGTATTTCATAGGAGAAATTTGTAGTCCGAACTGGTCAAGCTATTTCAAAAACTCATCCATTTATTCAAACTTTCATATTTATGGAATTTATTTAATTTATCAGTAATAGAATTTACATATGCAAAATATTTATTTTATATGAATTAATATTTAAAAGAATATTTATTGAATTGAATGCATATAAATGAAATTAATACAGTTTTGATAAATCTTAAGATATGGATAATTCAACAAGAACTGGTGGCAAATAAGTCATTTCAGTTTAAATAACTTATGATTTCACAAAACTGTGCGAATAATTATAAAATCTGAATATGTGCATCTTTGTTGGTAAATGGCTTAATTGTATAATTATGTTGATATGTTTATTTATGATGGATAAAATATGCTTTCCTGTTTCAAAGTTTCAATAGTAATGATACTGTAACATGGACAGCAAAATATATTTTATGCAAACAAGTAAATTTTACATCAAGTACAAATGTAGTACTCATAAAAAAAAATGTACCATAAATATAACAATATATCTTATTTTCATATTTACCTTCTCAATTCACAGTATATAAACATTCTTAAACAAATTGGGCATAAAAATGCTATGTACATGTTTTACTTCATATTCTTAACTTACTGATCATGCTATTTGTTTCATTCCCATACTGTTTAGTTACAGATGTGTTGTGATGTTACATAACCTATATTATTACAATTAACCTAACTTGCAAAACATAAAACAATGGGAGTATCAAAAACCCATTCAGTTGTTATACCCAATAAAGAGAGATAGTGTTTGACATGTTTATGTATAGATATCATGTAATAAACATAAGCAAAGGTGAGATGGATAATTTCAAATAACATTCTTTAAGTTTTAATCACAGCATAGCAAAAAATTGCAGAGCATAGCATAGCGTAGGTTAAAACATTATGCTGAATGCAGCATAAAATGTAGTTTCTAAAATATATGTAGCAAGTCAGAATATAGTCTACAATAATATATAATGTGGGTAATACTGCAAAAAACACTGTTATTTTACAATATCAACATTTCTGAAAATAATATACTAATAAAAAAATATATAAGGAAACATTAAAATAGCAGAAATAGACAAAGTCAGATGTACTCTACAAAGTCAGATGTACTTAACCTAATTTCATGATTTAAAGAAGATACTATGTCATTATATTATTATCATAATATGAATATATTGCAATAAAACTATCTGTTACTTTATTCTAGATTGTCAATTTTCAGTCAGATAATGGCAAAAAAAAAAAAGTTCCCAATGACAAGTTACTGCATAGAAACCAAGCTTAATTACAATGACCTATCAATAATTTTCAGGGATATATATGATGGTTGGAAACTACTTTAAAATAATCTGCGTTATCGATTATTCTTTGTTTCATTGAATTTTAGTACGCCATATAAGTATCTAATTAGGACACTAAAGCATAGCATTTCTAGAATTAGAACGAGATCAATAGCGAATTAGATTGAAATTGGAAGGTACTTTTAAAAACACAATGAATACGGAAGGCGGTTAAAAACTTTAATTATGTACCTGATTGGTTAGAGCCATTCGTTTGGCTTTCGTCCGTTGGGTTTTCTTTCAATGAAGACAATAGGTTCACAGCTGACATAGCTTGCAATCGCACACAGTTTCAGTCTTCTTTCAATATATTAAAACTACTAATATTCCTAAATAACTTTACAATATTTACAAAATTATATCAATCAACTAGGTATTGTTTATATCACAGACTTTTCGTTTTTCACTAAACAATACGGATAAAAACGTCCACGCACGAAAATATTATCAATATGTACAAGAATCTAGGTAAAATAAACTTATTTACACATTAACAACTAACGTTTAAAAGCTACTGTTAACAAATACTTTCTAGCGATCACAAGATGTTCATAACTAAAAGAATTTATCAGTTTTCGATGCAAAAATATATAAAACGTCCGCCATATGCCTTTTGGGTCTGTATTATAAGAACAAATCTGAAAGATAATAATGAGAAACATTTGTTCCTTACAAGTTGCTAGTTTTAATTTGTTGGGCTTATATCCAGTTGCCACTATTTTATTTTTTTTCTGTGTAACGGCATTCTTTGCTTCAATAAAGTTTCTTAATTTCATTTTTTACAAATATATTTTTAAACTTTAATTTTTAACAACACTATATTAATAAGTACACAAGTAAATTAAATTACCCATAAAAACAATAAATTAGGTTGAAAGCTAAATAAATAATTAAAATAAATTTATACATATATCCTAAAGTCATAGATAGTATAATAAAAATATATAAGTAATTATAATATTTAGATCATTCGAAAAATGTTTAATAAAATGGTGGAAAGAATATTGCAGTGGCAAGATAAGATAGAAAAGATCAATAAATGTGACAACGACAAAAAGCAAATGGCCGGTTGAAGTTTTTGTTGTTGATCGTTCTGCTGTTTTGAAATTAAAGTGAATATTGTTTTATAATTTGGTGTAAATATTAATTTGTTGTTAAAATGTCTCTGAAATGGACTGGAAATCACAATGAAACTGGTATACTAAGGAAGAGTGATGCAAGTAGAGAGAAGAAAGAAGAATTATTCGTGTTCGGGTATTCGTGCAAACTGTTCAGGGATGATGATAAAGCTCTGCACATTGACCAAGGAAAGCATCTCATTCCGTGGATGGGGGATGAAACTTTGAAAATCGACAGGTTCGATATGTTTTTAACTATAAGACTGCTAACTGTGGCGCTAAAGTTTTAAAAGTACAGTAAATAATCAGAAAATATTAATTTTTCGGAAGATGCTAAGTATTCGCAGAAAATGTTGAATGTTGTGGCCAGGCGTGGAGGGCGCACTGCTGTCGCGTGAGCATCGCTGCTATGCATAAAGTTATGGTGACGTCCAGCGGTGGTATGTATAACCTATAAAGGTACCCTTGCGTATGTATGATAAATGTGATTTACCATGTCGACGTTCAATATGAAAAACTGATGTGATGTTTAAGTCTTAGTTGATAAGTGGTAGAGGATGTCACTAATAAGATACATCTGTAACGGCAGCCAATCAAAATTTGTTATACAATCACACTGAATACATGAAATTCCTTAGTATTTTAGGTATACTACAGAGCCGTGAAAATGAGTAAAATATTATTGATGTCTAATTTATTCATAATGTTATACATGTATACATTAAGGATAAATGGATAGTTACAGATATTTTATAAATTTTCTATTGTATCTGTGTTAACAACTAAGGCTTGGTATTTATGCTGGTATTTATGTTGGCAGGTATGACGCAAGAGGGGCCCTCCATGATTTGGTGTCCTTAGAAGCTCCACCTGGTGGCTTCGACTGGCGAGTGGAGCTTTCCAGAACTGAACAGGATGTGGAACAGCTCTGTGATGAGGAGAGGTACCGGGCCCTGCATACTGATGAAGACGAGGAAGAAATGTATAAGGGTATAAATTTAAAAAAATTAACCTACACCTTTTCCATTCCATAGCTTCTACATGCAACCTTGGCCTTATAAAAATCATAAATATAATACTTTTAATTATTATAAACAAATATTCTTTTTGTATATAGAGGAAGAGCTTAAACGGCTCCATGCAGCAGGTTATGGTCAAGTCGGCTTTAACTATGATGCTCCAGCCGAAACTCCACCTGAACCTCCAGTAGAAATTGAAGAGCCCTTTGAACCTACAGAATCATTTAAAGAACTGCTGCCTACAAATACAGAATTTGTAAGTCAATAATTCAGTTTAAATAGTTGAATATGTTATAAATGCTTCTTAAAATAAATCTCTCCTTTTGTTATGAGTCATTTGTACTAACTCAGAATTGAGCCTAAATCAAATAAATTACTATATTTCTTTTAGCCTCAAACACAAAAGCAAAATGCGATTATTGAAAAGACAGCAAAGTTTATAGCACATCAAGGTACACAAATGGAAATTCTCATTAAGGCTAAGCAGGGTGACAATCCACAATTTGAATTTCTCAACAAGGATTCCTCACTACATCCTTACTATACTGCCCTTATAGCATTGGTTAAGGCTGGCAAGTGGCCGGAGAAGGCAGAAGTTGTTGAAGGTACTTGAAATTTTATCTTAAATATTAAAAGTACTGAAATTTTTGACCAAGAGATACATTACATCTATTGACAAAAATAACTAAGCATTTTTTGTTTAGCTTAAGATAGCAAAATAAAACTTTTACACCCATAGCACGGTGCAATATTAAACCAATTTCTAATAAATATTTATTTACATACATACATATTAATAATTTTTTACAAATTCTGGTCTCACAGAGTCACATATCTATGAAGTTTTTATTGCAACAAATTGTGACCTATTTCAAAAATGTGCTAAATTTCAGAAAAACAAGAAACAAATGAGGAGTACCTTCATCCAAGCTTAGCATCAACTATTATAGAATCGGTGAGTATTATTATACTACAATTACATGTTTCTAAACATAAATGTATTCTCAGGAAGCTCTTTAGTTTGAGATATACAAATATTGTACTAGTGTGTGGAAAAAATTAATCTCATTATCATGGTTGATAATCTTAATCAAGGTTTTGAACATGTTTTGTCATCGACACCAAAGTCATTTGGTTGAAAATATGACCTTCAAAATTAAATTAGATATCCATTTTAATATTTTATTTTATTGCAAGTTAAAACTTGTTCTATATAAAGTTCCACCTTATATGAAGATACATAATTGTATAATTTTTGCACAAAGTTTGTACACACTAAGGTATTTTATTTTTTGTTACAATAAAAGATATTTCAATCTAAATTTGCTTAATAGTGTCTAATATTGTACTATCATTAAAAGGAATTTTATCTCACACATTAATTACCCAGGCTCCTTCCATACCGAGCATTCACTACAAGCCATCTGCAGATTGTGACTATACTTTACTTATATCAAAAATGAGGGGTGAGACTTTGGATGAGTACTCTGACTTGGCTCCTGGTGAGGTGGCGCCCCCGGGAACTGAACCTGTACTACCAAGGGCTGATATCATGAAGGCACCGGTCATGTATAATAGAGGAGAACCAGGTAATATACATATACATTTATCATACACGCATTGCTATGTTTGAAGGTGAATATACTTAGATATATTATGATTAATGAAACTCATTTTGCTCTAAATTCATATATGTATGTATATGTGCTTTGCAAATTGTATAAGTCACTCAAACTTATTGCCTGCCCTTTATAATTTTGGTTTTATTAGATACTCTTATTGAGTTATAGTTTAGCATAATTTGAAATGTCCTTTTCATAGATATTCTTTTCTGTAATTTCTATCAATAAATATTATTATTGTTTTAGTTCCACCGATTCCTCAAACTGTGCAACATCATCAGTATGCTGCGTACTACACACAGTATATGGCTCATCTAACACAATCGCAGACACAAGCACACACGCCACAGACGACAGTTGAAAAACCAGCACCAACCATACCTCCAACGGAATCCACCGGTTTAAGTCTCATGAAGAATTACAATACGGATAGTGAAAGCGAAGAGTCAGGTAATTTAATGCAAAAATTTACTATCTTTTACATAATTACATTTAAAATTTGCTATCTATTAATTATGCAAATCAATAACATATAATGTGATCAAATACTTGATTATTTTAAGAATTGGATGAGAATTCTAAACAAGGAATCAAACACAATGTCTTAGTGCCACCGAACGATATTCATGTAGTCATAGACAAGATGGCGGCGTACGTAGCGAGGAACGGTGATGAGTTCGAAAAAATTGTACGGTCTAAAAACGATCCGAGATTCACATTCTTAGAGGACAGTAATATATATCATTCATACTACAAGAAATTGATGCTTGAGAAAAGAGGTGTCCCAAATGGAAAAGATAAAAAGGAAATTGATAAAGGTTGGTTAGATTTTTACTAATATTATTTTTATCTGTATGTAGTGTTAATAATTACATATACATTTTTTTTAGCAATCCCTGTGTCTTTTTCAATAAAGAAACATAAAGAACCGGAGCCGATCCTTCCGAAGCCAGCACTTCCGTACGAGTCGAGCACAGATGGTGAGGAAGAAAATAAAGACGCCGAAAAACACGAAGAACCCAAAGAAGTGCCAATAACTAATATACCACAGACACATCTCACTAACAACAGTAACAATATACCGCCTATTGTTGTATACAAAATGGAAGCTGTACAGGCCAACAATCTGCCATTAGTGAAAACATATGAACCATGCAACATTGGCAAAGTAATTACTGAAGTCAGCGAGAATGCTAAGGAAGCGATTGTTCCTCAAGTAGTTGAGAAAATTACAGAAACTGTCTTACCACCCCCTGCTGAAATTAAAAAAGAGAATTCTCCAGAAAAAAGAGTAGTCGAACGGGCCAAAGACAAAGATAAGAGTCCCAGGGATAAGAGTCCTAAAGAGAAGAGCCCTAAAGATAAAAGCCCTAAAGATAAGAGTCCTAGGGATAAAAGCCCTAGAGATAGGAGTCCTAGAGATAAAAGGAAACATAGAGATCGAAAGAAGGATTATAGATCAAGAAATGATAGGGAATCGAGAAGATCCGATCGGAGAAATGATGATAGAGACAAAGAACGTGAGAGAAAGAGAGACAGAGAGAGTGACAGGGATGGAAAGAGAAAGAAATATAAAGACTCCATAGAAACAGAAATTATATCATTAGAAGATAATTCTGATGAAATGATTGATTTGACTGGCGAGCAATCCGACTCCAGAGGTACGTACATATATTATAGATAAATAAATAACGATAATATCAATAATTGTAATAAATTGCTTATACTATACAACACTTACACTCAGATAACAACGACTTATCAGAAAATTACCCCGAGTTTTAACACACAGCAGTAATAACACTGAAGGGTATTGAAACCACTGTTTTTGAGTTTATTAAAGAAGTGGACTACAGTGTTACATTATGATAAAACCAGCAAAATGAAAATACGAATACATACATATATATGTCTATATAAACATGAATATATTGTTTAAAGGCGAAGAGACAGAAGCGGATCGTTCCAAGCAGCAGCAGCGTCGTCGTCGTGCGGCCGAGTTCCTTCGACGAGTCTCCTCATCCCGTACGAGGCCGAGTCACGGGACAGACCGTAGCCCTCGGCCACCGACCGCTACTCTACCACACTCCTCTCTAGCCAGCGCTATGGTATATATACCACACTATGTAACGCCTTATAAAAACATATGAAGCGATCTAACACGTACATAGTTGCCAGCTACTCACTAGCGAGTATTCATTTAAATGAAATTAATAATCTTAGGAATAATTATTATGCGTATTTTATTATTTTTAAAAACTACATAAACCTGACGTTTCGGAAACGGTTGCTGCAAAATAACAAAAACGTCGTTATTATTTTCATTGAATCATATGAATATGCCTCTTAACACATTTTCCTTATCTTCTGAGCATAGAGAATAGACTTCTACTCGCAAGTACAATAAAAATTATTAATTTTTAATTTGATCAACCTCATCAATGGAAGTAATAAATATTTATTATTGAAATTATTTCTATATAATTTTTTAAGTATCATCTTTGCACTGAAATTTGTTACAATCCTGTAAATTGTGGTAGCAACCAGTTACTATGTTATGTTAATTTGGTATAACTTAAATTTTTTATAACAATGTGTCTTCATATATTACTTATAATCAACGTTTACATCTGATTTAAAAAAAACAATAAATTTTATACTGTCATTTTAGGTTGACACATTAGAATCATTGTATAAAAAGAAAAACGAAGAAGATGAAAAGAAGAAGCGAAGGGAGAAGCGACGGCAACGAGATAAAAGAGGTTTATGAATGTTTAATTATATTTAAATATTTATAATAAAAAATGTTTTCTTATCAATTATATACCTTCCACAGATTATGAAGAAGGATCCGACAGATATAAGAAAAATAAAAGGAAGAAGAATAGGTTTGTTAAGAAACCTTATCCATCTAAATTATCACTGACTACTTTATAAATGGAACTTTATTAATTATAATTTTTTGACAGGTCTTCAGAAGAAGAAGATTCAGATGGAGCCAGGTAAGATTAATAAGATTTTAATCATACACAAAATACAAAATTAATTAAAAAATAAGCACAAATTGAAGTTAAACAAACAATTATTGTTATAATTATATTATAACCTTCTTTACAGTTCCAAAAAGAAGAAGAGAAGGAAAGAAAAAAGCCATTCCTCTAGAAGTCAGAAGAAACCTAGAGACACAGAGCTAGATGAAAAGCCCCAGCAAATTAACATCGATATAACGAACACACTCAAGGAGCTAAGGAACTCCTCACCCACAAAAGAGCTTAGATTAAGAGAGGAGAAGCTTCTAATAAAAGATAATTCCGATGGAGAGAAGAGTATGAAGAGTATAAAGAGAGACAGAGAGTACAGTGAGGGAGAGTGGTCCAGCGATAGTAATAATGACTCTGGTTTAAGTGACAATAATACGGAACAAACTATAGCTGGCAAATCAAACTAAGACATTCACAAATTCATGGTTGCTGTAAATTACACGTAGACAAATGCTTGTTAATAAATTTAAAGAAATTCAAATATTAATATACAATCATTATTATTATTATTCATTATTATCATTAATTGAATATTATAATTGCGATTAACGGGAATATTTTTTTTACATGAATATATATTTTTATTTTTTATTCTTTTTTTAAGTAACTTTGATGTACATAACTCATGATATTTTATCTACTTCAATATGTTCAACACAACAAAGATTGAAATTTCAGTTACAAAATATGAAATATGGAATTATACAACAATGAACTTTATATAATTCTTGTTTCAATACACAAATAAAATCAATTAGAAAATATGGCTAAGATTCTGTCAATTGCAACGAGATAAAGGTTTATAACTTGCTATAGCCCGACTTCATTAATTGTATGTAAATACACAATAGAATAAAAGTTGTAGAAATTTAACAACGAAACAGCTCACTAGATGGCGTCATCTGTTATGGCGAATAGATTTTATAGTTTTCAGTAAATTTTGTAGTTTAAGGTAAAAAAAATAAATAGCTAAGTATTTCTATCTTTTTTTGATTTTGAAATGATCTATATATTTTAATGATTTTTTTAATTCGAATGTTTCTTGTTTGTTTATTTCCAACGAAATAAACCTTATAAGGATAATTAACACATAATGAATGCCTTTGTTTCTTTCGGAACGACTGGGTATTTTTGTGTCAATGTTGCATTTTTGCACAAAATATAATATGTATCTGTATAATAAATATAATGTTTTAATAACTTTATTTTATTTTCCGTTACTGTTACACCATTTAGAATCTATTATAAGTAAAATCTGCAGTATAATTGTAGACTAAAAGATTAAATTGTTTTGTGATGAAAATTTTTCATGACAAAATATATTTCAAATTGTAACCAACTTACATAGTAGCTGATTACCACAGTTGTATTTATAATTTTCTTGAAATACATATGTTGAAATTCTTATAACAGAGACTTGTTTTATTTCATGTACATATTATTACTATTCATTGAGACAACAGCAGCAGGGACGCTTTATATATTAGGCACATACTTAAGGAACGCTGCCAGATTTAGAGGTGCACTTGAGGAAAAAAATATTATTTCATAGGCAGTGAAAAATATTCAAATTCTTATAACATGATATTTAACTTTGAGTAATTAAAAGTGATTTGAAATATTTAGCCGATGTCAATGTTTTTATTTGTGGACGAATTGTAATCTTGAGTACTGTGTATCCATATATTTTAATTATTTACCTCTATGACTGATTTTTAATAAGTGGCAGTACTTGTACTAACTATAGAAATAGTAATACTAAATTTCACCCAATGTATTCGTTAGAATTAACAATATAAATCTAAAATGTTACTAGGAAGTAGGATAGGACACATGTCGATAATATATTATATGGTCATTTGTTACAAACAAACTTACGTCTTTTTGCCACACTAAAAGCTTTATTGAGTATTCTCCTCTTAGCTTTTATATGAATGAAATAATAGATGTCTCTGTTATTACGGAAACCAGATAACAGAAGAAAAAAAACTAGAAAAAAAGTTAAAATTTTTATTCATGGAATAGTAATGAAAAATACAAAGTTATCATATTTTTATATCCAGTATGAATATAATAATAAATATTAGGGTTATACGGATTATACGATGATTAATTTATAAATATGACAATTATATAAAACATGTTCCACGCCTGTAATTGTAGAAAATCAAGGGTTAGTTTTACCACTCACAGACTCCGGGAATATATTTCTCAATAAGTTTCTCGTAATATGGCCACAAAGCTTCGATATCGGGAACATTCTCACTTTTAGTGTACAAGTCGTATTTGCTGTAAAAAAACGTATATTAATTCCTTTAAATGAAATAGGAAGGCTCTGAATGATATTGACAAATTTCATTTGTTGATTTTAATGTAAACAAGTAAACGTCATTATTGATCGCGTAAAATATTTGTGTAGATATTAGAAGTAGTAAATAACATACACAACTATAATAAACAGTACATAGTTTGTATACTTTATACGTTGAAAGTAATACTTAACGTTCAACATTCTTTTTCCTATTTTTGGTTTAATTATTGTTGAAAAAATAATGTATTTAGCGATCGTGAAAATCAAACTACGTAATAAAAAAGGAATAAGTCAGCTGTACAATACTTAAAAAGAGTTTTGCTACATTTTTTAGATGCGGTAAAGTCTAGCTCTGTGGTCAGGTCAGGCTCGACCGAAGAAGTACCACCCCTTTTACGGAAGATTGACGTAAAATAACCTTAACCGGCTGCGTTTCGTTTGCCCATTCCCATTTCCCACCCTTTCCTCTTCCTCTTTTCCAATGAAATGTGGCAACGCATCCGAAAAACTATATTGCGGATGTCTACGGCGACCGTAACTTCCTCCAATAGGTAGGCCGGCTGCTCTTTTGCTCCCTTTAGCATAAAAAATAAAATAACTCACTTGAATTCAAGCACCCATTTTAAAATTTCTTCGTCCTTCTCGTTAGTCAGATGACGGTAATCTCCACCAGCGTGCCAGGGGTACAGAGAATGGTATCTGAAATTAATTTAAAAGTTTTAATATATTAGTAATACTAGTTTCATTATATATCACTGAAGTGCCTCAAGAGTATATATATTAAACAAAATAAGCTCCCTCTTACCTGATCATGTACAGACCCTTTTCAGGCAAAGTAGACTTGTTGTGTTTAAGGAACTGATAGAAATACTCATCATGGCTCCAAGATATCAGCAGGTTATCCAAACCACAGTTGGGTTTATACATGCCATATTTTGTGCTTTAAAAACGATGGAAGAGAATAATTATTAAATGTTTCATTTATTATGTTTATTGACATCGGTACAGGTAGATGGAAAAGTATCTAATAAATGATATGAGCTTACTTGTACTTGGGATTGTAAGTGTCCGGATTATTCTTGAAGCTTTCAGGTCCGTACACGATAGAATCAGCCCATTTACAACCCACAGGGAATGTATCTCCCACGACACACCACTGCGGCTCGCCGTAAAACGCCATGACCTTTAGTTCAAAAAGACTTCTTATTAAAAAAATTTACCCAACAAATAAATAATTTTTATATATTAATTAAGAGAGTGGGAGCAGTAAATTAGACATGGTCACAAGATACTAAAAGATGGTCCCCATGGTGATAAATGAATTTCATGTACATACATAGTTTTATTTTAGATATATCAAATGTATGTAGTTTAGATTATTACTATGTTACTAAAAGAAAGGTTTTATTTATTAAATTGTTTGTAATTTATTACTTATTCTAAATTTTATGTTATCTGACAGAAGTCAATCGTTCATAAACACCAAACATAAACCAGAATTACGTTAGTTACCATTGACTTTCTGTTAGTTCAAGGTTCAATTGTTATCATTTGAACATTTTTATGAGAGGTCGCGGAATTTTTTGTAAAATATTTTTCTATGAACTTTTAAACAACCGAGTGATTAAGTTAAGCAGTCAATTTTAATGATAAATAATAATATTTTGTTTAAACAATAACACTCGGTACATTTGCACTTTCAGACATCAGGGTCATCGAAATTCAGTGCTAACCAAGAACGGTGTTAGGGCAAAACTTCGTTGTGACTGCTCTTAAGTTTGGTTTAGTATTACATTACCTGAATGTTGCCATGAATTTGATAGTATTACTTTATTATTAGATGGGATTTTGGCTATTTTATGATCACCTTTCCTAAGTCATGAATAAGTCCCGTCAGTTGGAACCAGTCATCATCAGGATGATTGCTTCGGATCTTCTCCGCCGTCTGGAATGCGTGTACGATGTTCGGAAAGTCTGTATCGGGATCCGACTCGTCCACAAGCTCGTTCAGTTTGATGAGAGCGTCCTTCACCGTTGACTTGAAGTGATTGAACTTCAGCCACTTGTCACGTTTTTCTAAACACAGAGTTCTTCATTAGAATACGCTTTAAATTCAATTATACCACGAACAAAATAAGGATAGCACTTAAGTTATCAAAGTATTAACGAGTCGTTGTTTATCGGCATAATTTCCTATGGAGAAAAACCTATTTAGTAGTAATTTTCCATTTCAATAGGATTTGTTCACGCTAATTAGTCAAATATTTCTTGTTATAGATTCAAATTAAGTTCTTGTATTAATAAATAATAATTGACATACGTTTCACAAATTCCACAGTAACATTGGTGTGCATGTCATAGTAGGTCTTGCGGACTCGTTCCTTAATGGGGTCCTTTTCGTCTACGGAGTAGTCGCGGAAAGCATCTATTGGTTTGTCGTGGAAGGTTGGCTCCGGGCGTAGAAGCTGCGACGGATCTATCATCGACACTTGCGATTGCTGTAAATAAAATAACATAAACGGAACATTCTAAATAATAAGTACATACTTAAATATAAATAAGTTTTTCGGATTTACTACGTGTTTTTTATTTTTTAGATACACCCGAAGTTTCTGGAAAACTCATTTTCATATCGTCTGCCTATGATCACGGTTACTGCAAAGTAACCAAAACGTCGGGAGTAGGTATGTAGTTAAATTAAAACACGTAGTAAATCAGAAAATATTATTTTTATTTAAATGAATACTAGCGAATGTCTTAGATTTGTTTTTTTTTTACAATATTTTAAGTACTCTAATTAATAAAAAAATAATCTATAAAACAATGAAAATGATCATTTTTATTTAACTATACCTAGGGTACATGATATGTTACAATCATTATGTTAGGCTTATTGTAGCGTATGCTGTTTTTTAGGGGAATATTCGTATAACCTAGTTAATGAGCAAAAATGTAGTTATTACCTAATATTAAAAGAACCTCCTTTTTATTACCTTCTCTTTTTTCTTTGTTTTTATAACTTTAAAACCTATTCAGGGCGATATGTATGGAAAATGGAAGTAGTGTAAATTCTTTAGGCATAACATTATGATTATCCAATTCTAGCGTCACAAGAACACATTACAAAAAGAACGATTACATTTTCGGTTTATTCACATCTAAAAACAATTTTTCTGAGATTTCATTTTATTTACTTAAAATAAATAAGTGACGCAAGCATTTTTAGAAACCCTAATTTTTTTATAGTTTACTCCTTTTCTTTCCTTTTCTTTATTTATTATTTTAAACATTTTTCAACAGTTTTAAACATTTTTCAACAGTTTTATAACATTCTTCGCAAGTTTTTTATACGTAAAAATTCATGTTAAAATATATTTTATATATATATGTATATATCCCATCGATAACTTGCGACAGATGATGATCTCGAATAAAGAAGGAATCTTAAAAACATTTATTAAAGTACGATCTTAAAAATTTGAGTAATTTTGATAATTTAATGGGTTTTTATAGTAGCTTTTATACATACTTAAATCTTTATTTATTATGACTGTATAAGAGTAAAAACGTAAGAGATGGAGGATGGGTTTTTCCAGTATTAACGCATAAAAATGTAGCCTACGTTTAAGAAAAAAATAAAATAATACAAAATTGAATAGTATAAGAGTAAATTATAGACACATACATAGCCTTAGACAGATTAATTTTTCAACAAATTATTTAATATACAGATTGAAACACATTTATGTAAATTACATATACTGTATTGAAGAATATAAGTGTACTTACAACTTCGGCTGCCATTGTACAAGACTTTATATAAAACTCTCAGAACCTTCAGGCAGCCAACGCTTGTTTGGAGCGACGAGATGTCATCTCAACTCTTTTATAGAAGCACAGAGCTCTTGATCGTTTATATCAATAGATAAATAACGATTAATATGTCCTATACGAGCCGCGATTACAGGGGATAAGTTAGGCGGGTTATAAAAATATCATGTGTATACACTATACAAATATATGTAATATATTGCACGTTTGAATTAAATTTTGCTTCTAATTCGAGAAGACTGCAAGCAAACAACTACCAAATTTTTATAATATGCAGTGAACAGTGTCAGTAAAACATCAAATATTTAAATGTAAAGAAAAAATCTTATAAGATAAAACTTTATATTTCTATGTATTTAGATTACGAGTTATGTTGAACAAATAACTGACATAAACTAGGATTAGTACCTAATCTTATCACTTAATTCTATTGTTGAGGTCTTCAGAAATGCAAAACTTGCGTAGTTGCTTACACACATGTATCATTGTGGCTTTAAGGAGAATTGTATTTATAATTTAATAAAACAATATTCAAAACAATTATTAACGAAGTATATTTGGACTATTATTTTTTTTAATATATTTAATATTATCATATAAAATAAGAATAAAGTAACTTTAAAAGCTGCATTCAAGTTTCATCCGTTCGTAACTCGTAAAAAACATTTTTCACCTCTACATTAATTTTATTCTCGAAAAATAAATTGGGTACAATAATTTTGTAGTTTTGTACCCATTTGTATATTGATAACCAGAATGTTTAATTCACGTTTTACCTAAACATTGCCTAGGTGTTAAAAAGTAATTATCAGAATTACAATGAAAATTAAATTTGGTATTTTTATATGGCATGAAGTTATGTGGCTACCTGCCTTGTTGGGCTAAATCGATAAAAATTGCAGAAGGAAATAACATTATCGTAATAGATAACAATTGGTCCAACTTAATCTTTTAACATTATCTCAATGATCCAAAGTCATAATATGTCCCCTTTGTTTAAAGATGCCGATTGTTTCATATCACTTAACAAATCCCCTCAAGATATATAATAAACAATGTTTATTATCTTTACATGTTGTGACTAACGGTTTCGTTTATAGATTATATGATATTACTGAAAGTATTGACAATTTTTTTATAGTTTTCTCAATACATAGTAGTTTAAAAAGTCGTATTTTTTACACAAAAAGTAAAATAACTTTCATTATTAATCTATACTAATATTATAAAGCTGAAGAGTTTGTTTGTTTGTTTGTTTGTTTGT
>DVQO01000265.1:0-21417 GCA_018231785.1 Danaus gilippus
TAGTTGTTGACACAAACGTTTTTTTTTACATTAGATTTGACAACTAACTAATATGCCAATCATTCTGTCGCACTTCAAAACACGGAGATTTATGACTTTAATAGGTAAAGTTCGCCGGGTCTTCTAGTATTTTTATAATAATCATTATACAACTTCAGTGTACAGTTAGCTATCTTCACTTATCGTTAAATTGTTATCCAACGACGAGTTTTCACAACGAATTATCTCTGTTGAATTTGAAATATTAAAATTATGTTTTAGTTCTCGATAATAATCTGAAAACAATTTAAGCAGTTTGAATGACATTTATGAAATATTAAAATTTAATAGGCAATAATTTAAAATATAAGTTTGGATATTAGTCACTTTACTATATCAAAACAATATATTTGTGTTAAATTTACGTTCTCAATAATGTAAACGTCCACATTAAGGTGTTAAATTATCTCAAGAACGATGTTACCTGAAACTCTTTACAATCTTAAAAATAATACTTTTCCTTTGTTGTCTTTAATCTTTATTAAGTGTTATCTTTCTTTTTTATGGTTAGGAGTTATATGCACTTAACTACCGGTAAAATTTAGTTGATCCCAATAATTTTGATTTAAAAGAAGATTGTCATAATAGTAAATCTGTAATTAGAAAAGTTAGGGGAAGCTTGTTTCGTACGTGTTTGTTACTCGATTATCAGAAAGTGACTTAATGGATTAGATGATATTTTTGGTTCAGTGCCAAATTCTATCGTACATAAACACATACACCCTTAGTCATAGCTAAAAACAGGGCATTCAGCTTTTTCGTCCATAAAATCAATTGTTTATCCGTGCTAAAGTTAGCTAATACTATTGTTTTAATCTATGCCGTGAAATACCAGCATTTGAATTATTCGACCGCAAAATTAAGGATATAAAAGATATTGTGCGCTTTTAATAGAGATTCCAATACAAAACTAATACTAACATATGTAAATTTTACATTTGTTATTTAAACATTTATTCAATTTAGAATAAATTTTTTGTTCCAATTTTAAAAATATTCTTCGAATAGCTTGCTTTTAAGGCTGACCCAAAATGCATAGGAATGGAAATTATATAAATAGACCACTCTTTATATGTTTAACCTCAACTTAAAACTAAAACGCAACACAAATAAGCTGCTTAGCTCTTTGTATGTATGCAAAACTCATTAAAAGATAATAATATAAACAATAAGGATTAAGATGCAACATTAAGGTTTAATGACTAAAAAAAAGATGACGCAGCAAATCATCAGTAGTAGTATTACATCAAGTAGTTCTAAGTTAGTTTATTTAAAGATTACAGAATTTTTTTGAAATATCTAAGCTCGCTTTTATAAATATATTGTTGTTAGTATCATTGTCGTGATTGAAGCGCTTTGAAATATTACTCCTCGCAAATAAAAGGGACTTATTTTTAATATAGTTCCTTGAATTGTATTTCGGTAACGTCAATCCAACCCTTCTTAACAAATTTGGACTATAAACATTTTCATTAAAATACTTAGAAGGAGATATAAATCAAATCGTTCTTTACGATGATTCAGTGTAAATAATGTGGTAAAGATAGTCTTAAACTGTAGAATGATAGCATAGTACTATTTAAGACTATTATTGTATGCCAAATCTTGTAAAAAATGTTGTGTAAACTTACAATTTTATCTATGTATATTGAACTAATGAGCATTTAATGTGTTTACTGCTATTTAAATTTGTCGTGTGTTAAGGAGTTGAAAAGCGTAATCAAGGTCACAAATATATATTTTTTATTTTGAAACTCTTATAAAAAAATACCAATAATTTAAATGAATTCGGTGAGTAAATCCGAGGTCACACATAAAATGTATGTTATTGAAATGGATCTTTATCTTGTAATCAAAGATGAAGTTACTATTATATCTATGGAAGGAAAACTTGAAAAATTTAAATCAATTTACATATTGAGCCACAATAAACATACTTAATGAAACTGACAGTGTTTGAAATTAACGAGGGTCGTTAAAATTAAAACTCCAAATAATGTAGGGTCACAAATAGAACTTCACGGTACGCGTATTGCGGTAAATATGTCTAATATTAGCCTCCGATAACATCTTTCACTATATGGCCTATCAATCATGAATAAGAAAACATACCACCTCATAAGAAAACTCAACAACTCAGTTGTAAACTTTTTTGAAATCACCACGCCACCACAATTTACACTGCATTAAATACCTTTACTGGAACGTGTAAATGTTTTCTCTGCAATGTGTCATGAACAATAATTGCTAAATTGGACATTGTAAACCTATTTTTAATAGAACTGTGTTGCTATTCTATCATTAATCATTTAGATTCAAAAAACGTGAAACGGCTGACAATATATTTATCAACAGAAAATGGATTATTAAAAAATATATTGATTTGCTAAAAGTATTTTTATTATTATATTTTTAATATCGAGACTTTTGAGCTTTACCACGATTTTAGTTTTTAGAATATGTACGGTATTTACATCTACGTTAGTTTGTGATTGCGTGATAGAGGAAGATGAAATAGTTGTGGATTTAAAAAATGCACATTCGAAAAATGTGTTGCAAATTGATTACATATATAAAACTCAAAGTCATCACTGTGGAGTAGTTATATTTAGAACGGCAAATATTTTTAAAGCAAAAGCATTAGTAAAAAGGATTTTTCACTTTACCTAAGTCTTTTTTATAATCTGTAGGTATAAATTTTGATTTCGCTACAGTCTTTAATAATAATTAGAATTTAATTTTGTAATATACAATATTTATTATCGGTAATTTATAAAAGAACAATGGCATAATATAAACAATTTTCACAATAAGTTATTGTTTCATTTTCCTGAAAACATTGGGACAAGGACATCGAAAGATAAAGTACCTATTCAAAGGCAACGAAACAAAACAATCAAAGGGAATTTGTTAAAGGATCATAAAAATAAATCCTGTTCTATTTGGATTAAAGCATGTTTTGTCCATTGCTTGAATCGCATTCCAACATAATATTGTTTATCGAATTACAACGGACATTTGTTGGTTGTTTGTTCTTTGCTTATTTAGCTATCCCGTGTAGTTTATGAGTAATTATTTATGATGAAAGAAAAGAAATGTGAGAAATTGTTTTGCTACTACAATGGATGTTTATAATTATAAGGTTAATAAGCTTGCTTTTCGATCACTTTATTTTACATGTACAACTGATATCAAATACATGTATGTAGGTATGTATAATATTTTCAACTCCATAATAAGTTTTACAATTATGATAATGAATAAAGATTTTTAACACAACGTCGGCATATGACTTAGCCGAGATCAGTTAAGCTAAGAGATTTAACCCGAGACAGAATAGGAAATACGGTATAAAGTTACGTCACTTGTACATGAAGGGACTTAAATTTATGGCATGACTGTACACTGAACAGTTTGTTTATTTATGTATGTATGGTGGCGTTCGATAACAAGTTTCTGTCGGAGTCACTTTAGGCTGAGATTTATGACAAGCGGAAATATGAGAAGTTGTGATTTGGGCATAACAAATAGAGTGTAATACATTTGACCAGACAGGCTGTTAACCCTTACCTTAATAACAATTCTTGTTACTTCTTATACCCAAGCACTGTAATTAAGACTGTGTATAAATATTCATAAAATATAAGGGTTCCACAGCATTCTAGTCTAGCGAGTCGAAATGTAATTTCCAAATAAAATACGACCCTCCGGAAAGGGAGAAATTTTCTCGTTGTAGCAGTTTCCTTTAACGCTAAGGTTGGCAAGCAGGCGTCAGGGCGAAACAATATGGTGCTTTCAATTAAATGCAGGTCTCGCCACACTGCAAAAACTCAAGGGATATTAAAAAAATGTATAAGGTTTTGAATTAGAAAAAGAGTTGAAACTTCCTTCTTAATTAAATTAATTGCTTACTATGAGCTGTATATATATTAAATGTAATAGTTTTTTGTATTTTTACGTTAAGCCTATAAAAGTCATAAATTTACATATGTAACTATTATATAATTTAATTTGATCAACAAAAATCTTTGTTAAAGAAAAAAAATTCCTAATCAAATGTTTCTCGAATTTTCAATTCGCCGTAACCTATTTCATAGTGGCATGTCATAAACAAATAAGGAAGGAGTTTACCGACTATTACATTGATGTTGTATAAGCAATCTTAAGTTACATAACTGCTTCTATTGTTTGCCTCTCATTATATATTTTGTAATCTCAGAACATTGTAATTAAAATGTACATACGTATATACATTTGCTGATTTAGCTGAATCTTAAGCGACAGAAGTGACACATTTTGAATTAAATTAATTTAAAATCCTAATTCACATGAATACATGTGAAAACAAAATAATATTTTACGAAATAGAATAAAAATATGATTTGTAATCATTTCAATCAAATTTCAAGTAATAAGTGTGATGTCAGATCCAAAACCCTTTCACCAGTTCGCAACGATAATAAATTTAATGTTTTATACATCGCCTCGTACAACTAAACTTATATATTTTCTTTATTACATATTACTAAACAAAAAGTAAACAAAATAATATAATATTACTGACACTGATAATATTTTTCACACCATAAAACTTAAAGAATGATGTGATAGTATAGTATTATGATTCAAACAAACAACTCTACAAATATTGCGGACGGTATCTAAATTGTGCGTGCACCTATTATTTACTAGACAGCGCAATCGTTTCCCGTTCCCCTGTTCATAAATAACTTGACCGGAATGTGTGCGCTATTACTTTATCTGGAGCATAGTATAAAATAATATCCATTTTCAGGAAACTTTTTATTACTGGTGATTAAAAGATCCTACTGAGTTTTCTCACAATTAAGAATAAAACGTAGTTTTGTTATAATGAAAAAGATTTATATATTTTGATAACGGTACTTTTGAATAGCAATGAGATTTATTGTGTCGTAAAAGAAACTGTACAAAGAAATTAAATGTTAATTAAAATTATAGAATGCTTCTTGTTGTAAACCTAAACAAAAAATATACAAATATTAATAGTTAAAATAAAATATGAAAACTAGAGTAAATGAAATAGCAATCGAAAACAAGGATGTTTATCGCATATTTAGCAGTAATTTCTATAAGGTGTTAAATTTTTACGCATACATATGTAGTTAGAAGAGTTATTCTGTTCTAAGAATTGTTATAAGTCCAACTCGTTACGAGTTTGAGACTGAAAACCTTATATATTTTTATAGCAAAATTAAAAAATCGTTTAGTATGTAAGTTGACTTAGTGTTGTTACTTTAAATTTTTCTTATTTATTACTGTAAATTTCAATATGAGTGAGTTATCTGTATGGTAGAGGAAAATCTGCTTTCTTACTGTTACATTTAAACACAAGTTTTAAATAGACGCCTTTTTTGACCGCGCCGCAAATTAAAATAGGGCTCGGTCAATTTGTTGAACTAATCACGTAATAACGATTTCAGTGTTGAACTACTATAGTGCTATAATAAAACCAAGTAATCTCAAACAAAGTTAATTGTTTCCGAATGTTAAATCGAAGTACGTAAAGCTATTTAATTCACATTCAAGTGTTACTTTAAAGCAATTCCGTGCACATACGTTCAGTTTAACGATTGGCGTAATTGCCACGCCATTTCGTGTTAATGACACGCCTAAGCTATTTTCGGAATAATAAAATAATTGCAAATCATGAAAATGTGTGTGTTTGGTTCTTAATTATAAATATGACATTGATTTATTGCCACCTTTCATTTGCGGAAATTGTAAACTTAGATGTAATTTACAGAGTAGAATTTCAGGTAACAATGTTCAAACTATTATAATCTATCCTTAATGGAATCAATTAAATAAATTAATGATAAATTATAAATAACGATATGAATAATGACGAAAGCAAAAAAGATTTACATTTAAATTTTTGTTAAAATTAGGAGAATGAAAAAGTTTAAGCTAGGGCTTCTTTTATACAAACGAGTATCAAGTGATACATTTTTTGGACCGATATCAATTAACTATAAGTACCTAAGTAATTTTATGTACTTAATAATGAATTATAAAATACATATATCAAACCATCTTCAAAAACTTATGACAATAAATATCACATAATTGAGATTAGGAAACAAAAAACGCTACAGTTTCCACTTATCTATTTCAAAAATTTTGCTCTTAAAATCATTAAAACAATGAAGATCATTAATTTTAATTCAAGCAAATTTATAATACTAGCTCTTATTCGTAAAAGAAGTGCTGTTGTTATTTTTCTGTTACCAAGAAAAAGTTGGTTTCTGAGAGTTGAGAGATAAACTTTAGGTCTTTGGAAAGTAAAACTCAGCAAAATATTTTTCATACATAAACAAGAACGAAGGTTTAAAAGAGCAACTTTGTTCGTCTATAATATAAATGAACTCAAAGAACCGTATTAAATCGACCGAGTTCAACCACTTTATATCTGGTTAAGTTGAGAAATTCTTGTAAAATATGTGGATTGTGGGTACCATAACAGTTATCAACCAAACTAATCCTTACTTATCGTGTAGACATAAAGGGGATTCTATTAAGTTGAACAATAAACTATTACATCTACTAAATGTTTTTTCGACGAAACAAACAAGTAATGACCAGTTTTAATATGAGTGTGGAGCAAAATTTTGTTTTATGTTTTAAAAAAATCCAGTTGATGTCAATCTATGAATTTTTTTATGAATATATATATTAAAGATATATTTCCATTTTGTTTTTATGTTTCTATACGCTGACATTCACAGCTTCATTCGATTTATTTTAAATGCTAAAATTAGATATTACTTCACGTGATTTAATTTCAACAATTATAAATGATACCTTTACTTTCTTGATAAGACTACAAACGAGTCAAATAGCAGTTTTTTTTCTTATCGTATCTTATATACTAAGGTATAGTAGCTAGTTATTAAGAGAAACATATAGTTAAAAATAAAAGATACATTTGAATCAAGTTAAATGTTTTAAAATTATTTCAACATTGTATAACGACATGTTACTAAAGTATCAGGCCGTCTAGGGAATTGCAAAAATAAAAATGTCTTTAATATGAACGTATTACGCAATATAAATCAAAAAAGGGTCTCGTGTTACATCGTGTTAAAATTAAGATAGTTTTTTGCAAGCTCGAGGGAAAAGAGAAGTAAACACACTATAACGTAATTCTTCTCCTGGGAAATTCATCCACGCCTGCTAACATATTGCCATTATACAGAACTATTTTAAAAAAATCAGCTATTCATTTCTTAAAAAAGAGCCCTGCTTAATTTTATTCCCAAACACTGGCCAGACAATAAAAATTCTCAATTTTTAATAACCTGTAAACTATATACTAAGTAAGTGAGTATCCTTAGAATTGAAATAAATTATATTTATATGGCTTTGTTTTCATCTGTACTAAAACAAACATCTCAAAAATAAATAAAGTCTATGTACTGATAACTGTCGATTCGCAAATGGGACATTGATTTGGAAAATAGTCATGCCATATTTTCATGAAATAAAAATAAACAAATCGCCACAGTTTTGGCTGGCTTTGTTCCAAATGTGCTATTCCGCAAGCCTCGACCCAATTCTATACTTTATCCTCGAGAAGTTCTGGTGAACGCTCACGCGACTTTTCTCATAGCACTTACTAGAAATCAAATATCACACATAGACATTAACATCTAAAAAAGCACGTTCCCTATATTCTTACATTAAATTCAAAGATGAATGAATTCGAAATATTTAACAACTCTCATTTTATTAAGTTGTTTGTCAATATCATCAACTGAATATATGCATTTCAATTTATTAAAAAAAAAACACTTAAAAGTTTTTCTAAAATACTTTCTTAAGATATTATAAAGTTACGGGAATACTGGCAGCGCCTCAGATGAAATGGATCCGAAAATTTGTGACAATGATAATTTCCGCGATAATTTAAAAAGTTTGTTTGCTAAAGTTTTGTATTATTTGAAAAAATATATAAAAAAAGTTCTAATTTTCTCCTAAGTTGCCACTAAATTACACTAAAGCAGGTTAACATTTTCCTTACATTTAATTTGTCACCGTTTGTGAACTATAATTTTGTCTTTGCCGTTTGTAAATAGTGAAATTAAATGTTAAAATAGTAGTAATAGTATTTAATAGGTGAAAACTATAAAGTTGCACTTATGTAAATGAAAAACTTTAAAATGTACTCGTATGTAATTTTTACACTTACAATTCTGGCAAATGTTTTGTGTTACCAGTAAATGGAGATTTTGTCGCTTGCGCCTCATTTTTATGGTAACTGTGTGTCAAAGTTATTACTGTGTTTGCGGCCAACTTTTACCAGAATTGTGTTTTGTGTCTTTGTTGTTATTTCCTGCACATTCAGCGTTGAAGCCTCCTTTTTGTTGATCAGAGCATTTTTGCTTCACTGCAATAACATTGTTGATGGATATATTTTTTAATAGCAAATGCAGTTGTAACCAAAATATGTCAATTCGGAAGTATTATATATTTAAAATTTGTCTCGTGGATATTACACTCATAATGTAATAATAAAACTGAGATGATTTATGCTTATTACCTTGGGTAGCGTGGCGTCAGCACTTTCTTTCAATGGGTGCGATTTATGTACTTCCCTGTTAAGTTATCAATATATGAAGATGATAAACTTACCAATTTATTCATATACAGATGAGAGGTTACACTATTGATTTTGATGTACAAATAAAAACTTAATGACACAAAACACTTTATTTTTCTATATTGTTACAGGTAAGTAAGGAGTTTAAGCAATACTGATAATTTTTGCGCCATTTATCAATACACTTTCGACAAAAAAGAAAGATAACAACATTTCTCCAATGTTCATCATCTGAGGTATGAATATTTAATATTAATGGAGGGAAGTAAACGCACACAAGTATCACAACTTTCCTATTTTATAATTAAGACCGATTGTAACTAGGTAAGGTAAGTGTCTGGAGATTTATTTTTCCTCAAATATTTCGTTTACTCAAAGAAAACGACAGCGTGGATGTCGATTTTTTACCATGTTTAAAATTACTAACTGCATGCCTTTAAGTTTCAAGTTATTTTTATTTTTGCTAATTTCTATTATTTCATTTATCCCAAGGTAACGTGTTATAAATTGCTGTATATGTACGAATTACAAAAAAAAGTTATACTGTAATTAGGTTCTATTTGTTAGCTAAACATTGGTTTAAATGTTTTTTAAATCATATTCAATACACATATCAAGAACAATATGTTTAATTTCTTGGCATATTTTCTGCCATAAATACAGTTTACATGTCTATTGCTGCATCGTGTAAAATCAATGTAATTTGTTATAGCGTAAAAACTAATATAATGACATTATTTATTTAAGTTAAACGTCTTCCAGAAATTAAAAACATATTTTAATTGGACATAAATGAGATCCATGGTAGGTTTGCTATAGCTCATAAAAAGAAAAATAATTGTATAGTGGACTTAGGTTAAATAAGGTAAATATTATTGAAATGTTACTAAAATTATAATTGGACCTGTTCTTATATGATTGAGAATTTTATTTCTTTGAGTCATAATTATTGTCTATCATGAATCAAAATGTCTACTTTCGACTTGTATGTACTTATACCATTTATTATCATCAAGCTCTAGGTAAATAACTCATAGGTATATTAAATTTCCAATGCAAGCTCTCACAGATATCTAACACATTTATCTAACATACATCCAAAATATTTCCTCACTGTTAATCATTGGCTTTATACATGGTAAAGCATAGTGTAGCGTTTTTGTATGTAACAGAGTATACAAATTGCTTCTGGTGTCAACAGGATTGAAAAAAATCATTATTTCATCATACAAGGTAAGCAAACAACCAACTCTTTAAATCAATAACGATCGAATAATTAAATAATAATTCGTAAAAAATGCTAACAGAAAATAAAAAATCACTACGGTATAAAAGTATCGTTTCTTCAAAAATGAATACAAGAATAGATAGATATTTACTTCAACAACGATTATTAATGGAAGTTTAAGCGACAAGGGTAGAGATGAGTTTGAAAAGTAGTTTAAAAAAGAAACTATTGAATCGGGTTTCTGCGAACTTAAGATGAGTAGTTTTGAACTGCTAATAACACAAAAGTAATGTACCTTTTTATTATTGTACAAGAAATAACGTCATCTTGAATGTCAAATGGAAAAGAATATGAATTAAAAATATTTTAATTTATATCTTTTGCTTTGCGAACTTTTCTTTGATGCAAATTACTTAGAATTCTTTACTCTTAATTCCGATTCATTTTTCTCGAAACAAAAGATGCTTACACTTTTATCACATAAAAGTTCTGACTTCATAAAGCGCAGAGAAAAAAAAAAGTAGTATTTCTTTAACTGTATTATATTTTAAGTAATAGCATTAAAGTTAATATTTTTTAAATAATAAAATTAAATATACGTACAAAAAGGGGTGCATAATGAAAAATAATGTTCTTATAACGAGTTCTAAGACTGGTGAGTATTAATTTAAATGAAACTAATATTTTCGGATTACTAAGCGTATTTAAGGTCGTAACGTCTTGGTGGTCTAGAGGTTAATGCGTCTCATACATGAGGTCGCGAGTTTGAAACCTGTCAAGTACCAATGTGATTTTTCCGTGTCATTAGTACTTTCTAAGAGTATTTAGACACCACTGACAGACGATGAGGGAACAACATCAGGCGTGGTGATTAATGCTCAAATCTTCTCCATATGAGAAGAGTCGTTAATGGCTGCGTTTCGTCCGGTGAGTGAGAGAGTCGGTTGCCCTTTTCCTTTTCCTACCCTCTCCCGCACTTTCCTTTCCCTCCCTTTCCTACCTTTTACTCCCCATTTTCCCCAAACAAGGACGGTAACACATCTGCATATCTACGTTGCAGATGTCAATGGGCAACGGTAACTACCTACCATCAAGTAGGCCGTCTGCTCGGTTGCCCCCTTTTCGCATAAAAAAAAGGCCTTGGCTCAGCTGTGGACTGTGAAAGGCTGCTGATGACTACGATTATTTTTTTTATTGTTAAAAACAACATAATCCTGAGGTTTTAGTTACTTTGCTGCAATCGTTATCTCATTTGCATGGTCAACAGCCTACTATATTCAGGTTTGTTGTTATCAATTTTATAATCGTAATCTATTCCTTTCTAATAAAATCATAATCGAAAAAATATATACAGAATACCGATTACAAAAAAAAAAATTGAAATTAAAATAGTCGAAGCTAAATACCAATTTTGTATTAATATTTTTTATGTTACAATCATAATAAAAAGAATTAGAAAGTCAACATGTAATATTAAATAGTATTTAGTTAAATTTATTGAAGATTTTTTCGAGCCTGAAAGACTTTTACAAGAAAATAATTATTAAGTCTTTGAAAGCCGGTAGTAACCTAGAGAAAAGTAATATTGAAAAAATCAGGAATAATCCTTTGTTGTGAAAGAAATATAAATTGTTATGAAAATTAAATACTAAATTATTCATATCTTTTAACGTACTTAACTAACTAACTTTAACTTTTGGATTTTGCTTTTATGGTGCTCTTGAAATACTTGTAAATTCATACATTCTATATAAACATAACAAGCTATACTGATTTTAAGATTACAATTACACTTAAACAAATAATTTAGTAAGGTTTTGTCTCAAAATAGATAGAAAATCATATATGAAATCTGAAATTGAATTACTTCTTCAAATCTCATAAGTTATAAATTGTTGTCTGAGTCTGAACTTTGTCAGAAATCAATTTTCTAGTGTGAACTGAAATGTCATCTATCACCAGCTTTCTATACTATGACATATTTTCAGAGTTAGCAAAGATTCAATCCGACCGGAGGAAAGAATAGGTTTGAAATATTCGTAAAAACGTCAATATTGAAAATATGAATTTGTTTTCCAAAGATTTCATAAAGACAGGGTAAGTTTGAGTCACATGTGTAATACCCACGTAACATATAACAGAAATTTTTAATATGGAAATATTAAATATTTTTAATATTGAAATAGGATGCAAGATGGCTATACACAAAAGTAAATATTAATACATTGATGTACCCTCCACAATTATTTCTGATTTCATTCAGACACAAGAAGAAGTTATGTGAAGGGTTTTGTAAAATTAATTAAATGTAAAATTTTGTTGAATACTAAATAAAAACATAAGGTCAATTCTAAATCATAGAGTTTTTTTACACGTACCGATCGATCACTAAGGTTTTTGACTCGGCAGTGCAAATATGCAGGCTGGCCGACGGCTGCAGTATATTCTCTTTTCGTTGCATTATCAAACTGTGGTTGCACCATGGTGTCCGTGGCAGCGGTGCCGTTGTTAACCGCGAAGATGGCATCGGGGTCAGTAGTGTCGCTGCCCCCCGCCGACAGTTCTGTCAATAAGGGAAGATAAAATTATTTTAAAAATAAAATTGCGAACAACTAATTACACAACATTAGTAAAATTATGGTAAATAAAGCTATGTTATACGATATGTAGTAGTATTGCTAACTTTTTTTTATATTTCGTTATATTTCATTAATAGCATTGATATTTTTAGATTTAAATACGAAAATTAAATAAAGTTGGAAGACCAAAATAAAAAAAACATTATATGTGTAGTTAAATAAACATTTTACTGTACATAATTCTAAAAATGCAAATATAACAAACATGTATTATAAAAAACATCTTATATATTTCGGTAAAATTGCGGCCTTGGAAAAGAGGTAAGCAACAATAGATTTTCATCACGCCTGCTATCCGCTACACAGAAAAGAAGCTTCTTTATACTGGTTTTCGTTTGTAGACTCAGAATTTAGCTTTGTTGTGAAATCGGGTTAAAGACGTATCGTACTTATATGAAGTAGCGATCACTGTTTTTCAAATGTATTAAAGTAATAGCATTTCTAGGATTTAAATTCTATTACTTCAATAGATACGTTTTGGGGATTTTATTTGAAGAAAAAAATCAAACAGGCATTTTAGACATAATAAATTCTCACTACAACTGTGTATTTAATATAATGTGTTTTATAAAATAATTCTATGAAGTGAACGAAAATGTACATCATGTATATAAAAATTGACTTATAATATATTTTTATTCAATAATATTAAATTTATTCTCTATAATTTTTTTCAACTTTTGATTTCAAGAAACAGACCACAATTTTAGTGGTCTATCGGTTATTTTGTTAGTAACTTATTGTTGTTATAAAATTATTTTAATCTTCTGAGAATATTTTCTTTTTTTTCTTTGTACTGTATTTCAATAATTTTATTATATATTAGTTGTACTTAGCTGTAATAAAAAAGTGATCATTGTTTAAAGCAGTTTCCTTGTTAAATTAAATAATATTATAGCCAGCATAACAAATAAACAAACTAAGAAAATGCTGTTGCAAATATTAAATTTATTGAGTGGAATATTTAAGAAGTATTTTCTTTATATCTTATTTCTGTGTTGGGCCTTTTATCAGATATTAATAGAGACGTATTTCTAAAACAAAACAAAAAACTGAGAAATTATTAACATTTACCACGGCATTTAAAAATCGTTTAATAAATATATTATTTCATACAAAGATGGCATAATATGTCTTTTCAAATCTTTACAAATATCGGCTTTGTAAATAAACATAAGAAAACCGCTACTTAAACAATACAGTCTCGGCACTGATATATGTATCATGCAGAGTCCACTATTTACTCATACATATAATTTCGTATTTAAAGGATCGACATGTCAAACATTGAAAAGGCAATTGGTTTAACTGGAATAAAGGAAATTCTCGTATCAAAAGGCCTTACGAATTCCCGTCATTGACCTGTCCAAATATGATTTCGATTGCCCAAGGGTGAACTTGCCAATCTAGACATCACGTCGTACGTCATCTTGACGTCTGCCAAAACCAGTAACTTTCTCACGTAAGAAATTGAAGAATTATGAAAAGAATCCAATTTATATAGAATAAATTTCTCACAGGATTCATGCCTTGGGCGTTTCAATTTCTGTAATGTTTAATAAACTAATTCAATTATTAGAAGGAGGGTATAATATTTACGTAGTTATACATGTACATACAGTATTAATTTAGTACTATGACAATATATATATTTCATCAATTTAAATATTAATTATATAATGTTTTTAAAAACAATAATCTAAGTATATAATTGAAATATTATTTTACAGATTTAATACGTTAATAACTAAGCCAGCTCGACAATATAAGTTTATAATTCAATATCGCCGAAAATTCGTTTATCATATGGTTTTTGTTATTATATTTAAATAGCCTTAAGCCGACTTTATGTATACAAAAAACATTCGTGCTTCATCTATTCATTTATTAAATTTCTTTCGTAAGGTCAAGAGAAATACGAAAAAATATTGGATTTAATCGCGAAATGTAGAAAGTGGAGCTTAACAAGACGAATACTTAAATTTTATGATCGTTATACGTCACAGCTTGTATCTGAAATATTATTAATATTGATCAAATACTTAAAGCAGATTACATTCGAATAATATACACAAATCAAAAGTATTACGATGATATTGAGATCAGATGACAAAAGAGCTTTGTCAGCACTCACTTTCGTTTTCCGTTCCATTATTCGCTTGCTTGGATATTTACTGCCTAATAAAAGGCATCCATAATACACTTTTTGTCGAAAATCAGGTTTGTCGTAAAAGTTTATCGATTGTTATGAATAATGAGTTCGAATACTATACATAGATGAAAATGATACAATTTAATTTACATTTTATTAAACAACCTTGTACCATAACCCAAAAACTTTTATCAAATAACAAAAGAGCGTATACAAAGAATAAGACAACGAAATAATTGTAAAATTTTAGAGTTTTCATTAATATGACCCAAAGGGGGCAGCAAAGAGAACAAACGGACAGAAGGTCTACCTGATGGAGATATAATCCAAAGTATGCATGTTGAAATATGTTTGAAATCTTTCTATTTATTAATAAAAATGTTCAGTATTTTCAATTATTGTATTTATTAAATGCAGTAAAAAATAAATTAGTATAAACTAGGGACGCTATAAATTATTTAACAATTTACTTCTCTTTTTACAAAACCAAAGCTAAAGACGAGATGAAATGACCGTGCGGGTGACGGGACCATCGCGTTGTAGGGAGACGAGCTTAAACAGTGCCTGGTACTTGCGACCCAGGTGTAGGTTTAAGGGTCCCCTAATTAATGGGCGTTAAACGTTCATCTCCAACGTCCAAGCTCCTCTGTCTGCCTTACTATATTTGTTAAAAATCTACGAGGGCTGCCTTCGAAGTACGTTCCAAGAAAGAATTGATATAAGTTCTGAACAGACTAAATTCTTTTAGTAGGTTGTGGAGAGATTTAGCCGGTATACCTCTCGCTCCCACCTCTACCGCGTACAAATCTAAGATGGACCTATTTCGAGTGAGTTTGTTAGTGAGCTCGTAATACGTATTGACCTATATGGCATGTTCTTTGGGGATGTTGGTTTCCCAAGGAACCGTAAGCACTTTTATCATAACACGCTTTAAAATTCACGAATATATAAATAACTGAAATGTAAAATAGTTTTTACTTATCACCCCCATTTAAAATTTTTAGAAAAAAGTTAAATTGACGTTTATGAAAAAAAACTCAAGGTGACACTATCACCTCAGTATGCTTAATTGTTTCACTGGATAAAATCTTCATTAAGTTTTGATAGAGGACCTCAGTGTTGGATTTCTGTTCAATAAATTAGCTATTTAAGTGGACTACTATATTGTTGGCATTTACCCAATAACTTATCTGAATTATAAGGCTATTAGCTATTTGGAAAATATTAAAGTAAATATATATTATGTTCCCTTCTGGGAACATATTATATATTTACATTAAATATGAAAATGTAAATGAGAAAACGTAATGTTCACTTCATTTCCGAAACATTATGAATTCAAAAATAATGACGTGTTTCATTAACGAACATTAATACTGAAATTATATTTAGTAGATAAAGATGTTTAGTAAAGATAAAGGTAGAATCATGAATAAAGAGGAAAAGCTGGGAAAAAGAATAATTACGTCATAAATTAGGTATGTTCAAAATTTCAACATTTAAAATTATTAATAACTTTAAAGTAATATGGGCGTCGGAGGCACTACCAAGATATAAAGGATTCCTGACTTAGTCAATAAATACATATCATCGAGCCTAATATTAGCTTATAACATTAAATATTAGAAAACCAATATTACTTAATATATGAAATTAATAACTGTATACATTTTTCAGAATATAGTTTTATAAATAGCAAGAGAAATATTTATTTTACTAAAATAATATTCTGTTCAGTAAGAACTAAATAATTATATTCATACATTTTTTAATAGTTGCAAAAATAAAATTATTGAAATCTGATAAGGTCAATACGGTCATCAAAAAATATTAAGAAGAAAAGAAATAAGTAAGACAGAAAAGTTGTCTTTTTTGTCCCAATGACCTGATTCTTTTGAAAGCTACGAGTCAGATGACACTGTCAGAAACATTGATTTTGATCAGAGTTAAAGAAAAATTATGTTTTAATTATAATTTGTTAAATATTTTTGTCAGCTACAAAACTTTTATTAATGAAACTTGAATGAGGGAGGGGAATGGATGACAATAAAAATCTATGTACTAGCCAACGTCCTCCAACTGCAGTGCCACCCAACTGGCAGCTAAGCATTTTGCGTTGTATTATCGACATTGTGGTTAGGTGAAAAGAGATGATGGGAAATACGGTTTGGATGTATTTGACAAAATTAAATACGGTAATTATTTTCAACTATACCAGCTTCATTTTCGATCATGTATTGTGATTATGCTGCCATCAATGTAGCGTCTTCATCAAATATTACTTTGTTGGTATGATTGAAAATCCCAATCAGTGTTAATCACAAAGACTTTTTAAAATATTAAGTGTTCTATTGCAATTTACTTAAAAATTTATGACAGCTCACATAATTATATAAATAAACGTACTTATTATAAAAATTAATCATATATTAGGATGATAATATATATAATAATAATAAATATAATAATAATAATAAATAATTAAAAACTTAAATATGGGCTAATAGACGTTAATCAGGTTTTGTAATTACTATGAATAGGATAATGTTACTAGAATAACAAGTAATATTTATATACTAAATAGGCAAGATAAGTGAAGCGGCAAGTTATTAGGGCCCAAATGGAAGATTGGAATCGAATATTCCTATAATTATTTCCACTGTACCAGTCTCAGGATTTGAATGTAACTCTTCATAAGATAAAGTCTGACAAAGAGGGATTTGGAGACACTGACATCACTGATCCTAACACTTTATGTACGAGAAATCTAAGGCAAAAATCGATCCTCTAGTCACTAGAGTCTAGTGTGAGTACAATTGAAAACGCAAAAAGTATTTGACAGATTTATTGTCTCGTTTTTTAACATGTAGGGAGAATGTGTTATGGGAATGGTCTTAAACGAATGTGATTGTATTGAATTTGCAAGCAACAAAAGCATTAAGGTTGCCATTTGAAAACTTATATTCTGGGACTATTTGACCAGACATAGTGCAAATACTAGACGGTAAAAATCCGCATTAAAATCCAGTTGCGTATCAAAAAATCGAGAACAGAGCGAAGCTAATCTAAATATTAATTAAGAGTATTTAGAATAAGCATTATCTTTATTATCATACAAAGAAAGAGAAGATAAACTCTCTTAGAAATTTTGATTTATTGATTATATTCAAAATATTTGTATTGATTTGAAAACTATTACTACTACTATTGATTTGATTTATCTGTACCAAAATTTCCGTAATGGTACTAAAATTGTGAATTATTTCATATAGCACTAGTCATAAGACGAAAATAACTATTAAAAATATCTAAATGAAATACAAAATGTTACTTTATAGTATTTGCAAGATGGAATCGTAGCCTAACGTGTCAGTAAAACAAAAAATACTTTTGTTTGAGTAAAGTGCTGTTATGAAACTTTTACAAAACTATTTTCCTGTGTTATGATTGGCATGGCATGTCGACGAATGCGACCTTTTTGTTAGTGTTTGTTTAACAGTTTCGAGGGTTTTTAAATATCAAATTCGAAGCCTTTTTGTGCGTTATAAATCATAATTGTAATTTACAATGGCATTACACATTTTTGTATGAAAATATTTAGAGACGTACCAAAAACGGTAGGATGAACACCGAATTGTTAATATATATTTTTTGTTATTAAATTTGATTAATATAAAAAATATTAATTTTCATGTTGAGAAAGAAAGGCTTTAGTAAACGTCAATAATGACATTAAAAAAATAATGTTATTCTCTCTCTGTATCTTATAGTGTTTACTATTCTGGGGGTTTTATTTTTCTATTGAAATATTTAAAACCGCTAAATTTAAAGAAAATTGCTGAAGACTAGCAAAAATATATAAGATTAGATTTAGGTTGCAACATTAGATTTTATTATATCATATGTAAGCACATCTTAATCTTACCTTAAATAATAATATGCAAAATAAATAATGAAACGTCCCTCTTTCTTTATTGACTAATAAAACTAAAAGACTGTATCCGAAGTCAGGTACGATTTGTTTTTTATTTTTTTTCCTAAAATGGGAGACTGTACTGATATCTTCTGTTTTCAAGTTACACTTTAACATTAAACGTTTTTTCGTAAAATGGGAGACTGCACTGATATTATCTTCTGTTTTCAAGTAACACTTTAACATTAAATGTTTTAAATAAATGAACATAAATCAAAAAATGATAAATAAAATGATGCTTATACATATTTAACTAAGTTTATTCATATAAATAATAAATATGGAAGATTATAATATGAATAATACCGGTGAATGCTCTATTTTTTTCTCAAATTTGTATTATTTCCTTCACATCAAAAAAAATTTTAGTGACACTGACTATTTAGTAACTTACAAATCTGACAAAATTTTACCCTAGATAGGATAAATAAATTGTAATAAATAAAATGACTGCTAACAGTAACGTCACATGTGCCCGTATGTATAGGTATACTATGTAGTTTTCACGGATTATGTTTATTTATTTTTTTGTTACAATCCATTTATACATCCAAACATATAATATTAAAACAATTTGTTATACATATTTAATTAATTATAAACTAAATTGAGTTTCTGTAGTGATTTAAATATAAGTTTTATTCAAAGAAAATTTTATCAAAAAATCATTCAGTTAATTGTTTAGTCTGGGTTAAATTGAAAAGCTGTTATACAATATGTGATATCAAATTCAAAACATTTGTTATTTGAACAACCCTATGTTTGAGTTTGAATAGTATCGATACTAGTACTCACCCGTGAAACTTGAATAAAAACAGTCATTGTTTTTAGGAATAAAAAATTAAATTATACGAAAAAAATCATTATATAATTAAAATAAAACATTTTTTATTTTATTTCACATCAGCAGCAAACAAGTGCTAAAAGTTTTGAGAAATTACAGTAATTTCTGTTATAGTAGTACTGCAGTTATATTCATTTGGGAAAACCTTAACACGATTTTATGAATAAGAAGTCATTTATTTGCTCTTCGTCTGAAACCGCCCAGTTCATGGCCATCGGGAAGCTAAGGTGTAATAGCCGATGTTGACTACTACTCTGATAAAAACATAGCCATTGGATTCATGTCAAACAATTTTCGAATCTGATCACATTACTATTCTTAAAGTATTTTCAAATAAAGAAGTTAGTTTGCTGATAATGAGAATTGTCGTCAATAATTCGAAATATGAATGTCTTTATTACATTTTACATAGTAGTAAAAGTATAGAAAAGTAAAGCAGTCATTTCTTAATTTAATTGCTAAGTCGCACACTACAAAGCGCTGGAAATTCTTTGTCTTGCGTCTAAACTAGGCTACGAGGTAATGGTGAATCAACATCACTATATTTTAACGAGCGAAAAAACACCTGGCAAGTAAAATAACATTTTAGGCGCTACACTATATAATTTATGTTACAGTACACAGAGACTTTCTATTCAAGCAACAAAATAATATAATGAAAAAGGGCAGTACGTTATGACTGCTATAGCCGTTACTCTATTTTTTGTGACGTTTATGGCGAAATTTCGGTAAACATGGCATGATTTATTACAAACGAGTAATAAAGAATGAAACTCGTGTACTTATTAAAAAATAGCTAGGCACGCAATTTTTACTGCAATTACCGTTTCAGGTAAGGCGAGGAAATTAATTTTTTGATGTCATGAAAGTGCTAAGCGATTATAAAGATTGTTTTTGTTGCTTTGGTTACAGAGCTTATATGTACTTTGGTTGTTGTGTTACAATTTATGCGTTTGGATAGATAACAAATGAATAATTTTAATTTTAAAATTTGGCCTAATTAAAATGTTTGTCAAATATTAAAACAAGGTATTTTGCGTGTGTAAGTAACAAATTTTGTAATTAATGTAATTAAAAATTTTAATGAATCAAATTAATTATATAAAATCAACAAAAGATCTGCAAGTGACTTTTATCTATTAGTTTTAATTAGATACAATGTATTACGAGTACCATCAATTCTGAGATGCGATTTAACAATCATAACTTTTACGACTTACTTCTTAGTTACGGATTCATTATTTTATGTTTATAGAAAGCTGTTTAAGATTTCAAATGCTTATAATATCTTCTTACTATCCGTTTAGGCATTCATCCTACTGAAAAATCTTTTCGTTTATGGTTTTAAGAATAGATCGTTACCGCTTTCTATACACGAACTTATTCATTAATATTGTAAAGAATTAAATTAAGTATTTATTTCATAAATAATAACCAAGCTAATATGGATGAATTAGAAAAAATCTTTTCAAGTCAAATATATACATGTATGTGTCAGCATTATGTTTGTATTCTGATGATTGAAATATCCAGCGCCGATAAAACTGACTTCTTTAGTAGACCGTTTTTTTTTTTGTATTAAGAAATAAGTACTAATAAATAAGCTAAGCTAAGCTTTATTTATTTAAAGCCTATGTTTGACCATTACAAAATGACTATAGTAAAAGTAGGAATATACTATATAAAGTACTATAATAATACCTTTTCTTGAGTTTTCCTAGTACAATTGAGATGCGATAACACGAAATTATTGCAGTCTATTAAAAAACTGAAATTTATACGTTTTGTTTCATTAATTTTATACATAGAAGTTGACCCACGACGTATAACTGCTAAATCTCTTGAAAACCTACTAAAAGACTTGGGCCTGTCCAGAACTAACATTAATTCATTCTTGGAAC
>DVQO01000266.1:0-21396 GCA_018231785.1 Danaus gilippus
GACAGTGTGTTGATAACATTTTCAAATGTATACTATGCTTTATATGAATGAATTTATTTAAAAGTTATTAACAAAAAGAGACTAATTCGTTCATTTATTGATTCACACTTGCTTAGAAATATTCCTATGTAAGAATCTTGTTTATGTGAAAAAATAGGTATATCTGTTAACATGTTTTTGTTTAATTCAAAAATACCTTAATTGAATTTCAAACTGTAATTCAGTTGTTGATTTGGATTGTTAAACCAGCCTGTGCTACTCTAAATTTTGTGGCATAAATTTATAAAACATACATAATATGTGTTTTTAGAAAATTAAAAAGAACAAAGCTGATGATTAGATATTGTAGTACAATGAAAACAGTCATTATATTAAGATGTAACAAGAACAATTTTTTTGGCAAAACATTACAAAGATTTAAACGGGAGATAGGCGCTTAACAAATTTATCTACGCTTTTTGTTACAAACATGAAAATTTATTCTACTAGTCTTGTCTGTAGGTAAACGAACTTTAGATAATGATTTGAGCATACGAATTACATATAAATATGAACGGAGTTTTAGTCGCCTTCTTTTGATGTCGACACATATGGTTGGCATTTTTTTTTAATTTAAGACCAATAGCGTAATTACTTTAATTAAGTCCACACTAAGTTTGGTTCTTTGATGTTAAACTATTATTACTATCAAAAATGTTATGAAAACGATAGATGGTTTTAATCTTCCATAAAATCGAATTGTTAAATGTACCTGTCGTTATCTCATTTTAGTCTCTATCACTTTAGAAATAAGGGTTATTATAGTTTTCGAAGCTTATGTACGTGCTTGGAAAAGATTAAAAATCCCTCTTCTCAGGCAGTGGTAATAAATAACGCGATTATTTCTTTAGAACTGGCTTCTTCGAGGCTTTTTTGTGAGATTTCATTCTAAAAACCACTTTGTTAAAGTATTAATTCGTATTTTAATCCATGTATTTGAAATAAAAATGAGCTTCCTGATATTTAAATTTCATATATACATGCATATACATATATATAAAAATATAAAACAACAATCTAGCTATATATTTTTCTCATTTTAGGATCAAAATACTAACATCTGTGTTTTATAATAAATGAATTTATAAGTGTAACTCTCTACTTTGTTTATAGTTGATTAAAGCCTTACGGGAAAGTCATGGCTGTCCGTGGATCCAAGGACAACCAGTTAACTAATGGAGTTTATATCCCATAGACACTGATAACATCTATAGATACAGAAAATAACTTCAGTCACGTACATAGATCCTTAAAATATTGTATGATCATGGATAAGTTTTATAAATGGTTGTCACTTATATGGAATAGTTATGGTGTATAAGTAATATAAATTAAACCGTTTTATCAACCGATATAATAATTCTAGAAACATATAAGGGTTTTTCATGACAATTATTCCAATCAAATATATCCTATATATGTAATGTTTCTAAGAAACTTTTAATCACAAAAAAAAATATGAGTTCTACCTGTCCTGAACATGGCTGCGAGGGTTTATCTTGGCGTCGTATGATTAATGGTCAACAGAAAGTCACCAGGGATACCTTTCTACTTTAACAATGCGACCAAATACTTTTGAAATGTCACTGAGTGACAGTTAAGTTGAATACTATTTTTACATGACTACAAATGGTATATTGGTACGTCTTTTTAAAACATGTATGATTTTTTTATTGTAATAGTAATAGCTATAACTCTTACTCAAAATATTAATAACAACATAACACATAGCTAATAAAATAACATTATTCATATACAAATAGATGTTGTATAAATATAAATATTCTTAAGTATTTTAGAGGTCGCTGTGTGTATGTTTGTACAACCGACCGGTCACTGTTTGTTTTGCCTCCACCAAACTACTCAGAATGAAAGAATCTTGAGTAAGCTTTTGAAACTCAAGAAGACAACTTAGAAAATCTTTCCTAAGCTTTTGATTGTGACGAAAAAATATAATTAAATATTACTTAAAAAATCTAGTTTCATCGCTTGTATGTAAAGGAATTTTTTGTATTTTCATAATTTAAGTGAAGGACTTGGTCTCAAAGATTATACAATAGAAATTAACTTTATAAAAATATTATGAATTCGTTCCCCTGCCTGACCTTCGGCACTAAAAACGTTATTATAGTTCATATACATTCATAAACAAAGAAAAACTGCCGGTATTGTGAGGGACATAAAACCACACACTAGTCATGCGATACTTTTGACCACAGACCACGAAGTTTTAAAATACAAGTACCTACGCATCGCTACTACAAGCTTAATGGCTTTAAAAACTGGATTAAGTAGCAGAGAAATGCTAAATCGCCGATAAGAATACGTCTTGTCATCCCACGCTGGTATAAAGGATAAAATCTCCAATTTCCAATATAAACCTTAAGATAACAGCCGTAGGCGTACAATTGAATGGCCGCGATGTAAATAGAGATTAAGGCTGTTAAATACAGTTGAATTTTCAATTATTTGAAAGTGCACATATGGTGGGTATAGCAGTGGAAACAATAACTGTTAAGACTGTATAGGTAGTTTAAATAATATTTAATAATAAACATATATATAATTTTTAAAATTTAATGTATTTATGAATAAATAATTATAAAATGAAGAAACGATAAGTGTTTATACAATGAAAATTAAGTGGCACAAAATGATCAATTAGAACGAATTGTAAGATTAGCAAATGTCTTTCCATTTAAAGATAAAAGTAACAAGACAGGTTCATGAACACCTTCTGTTTTAAAGATTACCGATGTATGATTAATTGTAGCGATCGTATCAAAGAATTTTAATTGAAAATTAATGTTTTCTTAACATTTAATGCATATGATGCATTGTCTCGATTACTTTCCGCTTAAAATTACGAATAATAAATTAAATTCGTTTTATTGTTGGTTTTAATAATAAATATAATGAGATTATTTAAGATTATTAAGTTGTACAAATTAAATATGTAATGAGCATGGCAACAAATGTGCTAGCTATTAAGTTCCGATATTATTTAAAGACATGTATCAATATCACGCGATAAATCTTTGCTATAGTTAGGACAAAAAACATTCTGCAATCACACGCAAACGTCTGGCGAATAATTTAAATAATTCGTCTACCTGGTCTTAGTTCTTGCTTATAGAATACTATTCTAGGATAATTAGATAGCGGCGATAATAGCGGTTAGGAACTAGTTTACGAAAAGACTTATTGCTAACAATATATTAACTTAATAATAAGTAATAAAAGATACTTCTTTACACACACTGAACATAATATATTTTTAAAAGTTAAGCTTCAGAAAACATTTTAAATTTATCGAAGGCGCTGAGATTGTGTAACAACGAACGTTCGAAAAGAACTTTCAAACGGGCAGTAACACTGTGAAATCAACGAATGCTAACACAACGATGGCTAATTATTTTACAGCCTTGGTCACGATTATCTCAGACGTATGTTATCTGCTGTATATCTTTTAAAACGTATACGCTAATCAATACTGTAAACATCGAAACAGTACATTTAAATGATTAGTTTTAATTAAAAGATGTAGTATCGAATGTCTAAGCTGTTGCAATTAAAATATAAATATGTATATAATTATAGACTATAAATAAAATTAAATCTGACATTCTTAAAAACAAAACTATTTTGTTCCACTATAATGAATAATTCAAAAGATCGAAATGAGCTTGCGTGAAAATCTTCAAATTATTTGATTTCGTAAATTTTGATGATGATTCGAATATCATGAATTCCAACCATCAATTTAAGATTTGTAAGGAAATAAGTTGCCGCGTTATTATCGTATTGGACCAATATGATAATTTCTAAAGATATCCGTAGGCGAAATGTTCTTGGGACCGTCCACCTGCCCACTTTGATTTATTATGGATTCAGTATTAATTTGATATCCCTTTTACTGCAGCCCCTTGAGCGATTGGAACGAGCGAGTAGGTTTGCCGGCCTCCATTATATGTGGTCCTGGACGAGACGTAATTGCATACACGCTAAGATAAACTGCTTTTTTTGCATTTGCTTATGATCCAAAAGAATAAACATTTGAACTAAGATCAGTGTTTGGAATCTTATCTTTAATATTTTCTATATATTTTTTATTTCCTATCATTCAGTCATGTTGATTTATTCCTATTAATGGTGATTTTTCTAAGTCGCATTAATACTGAATAAGTTATCATATCCTTTTATAGTTTATAATAAAAAGAAAATGTTTTAAATTAGATAAGAACCACTGGGCTCTACGTACGTACGTACGTATTATGTTATTATAAATATTTTTGTAACATAGAATATTCCAGAAACCCTGCTTTGATAGAACGCTTCTTATAAGATACATACATCCAGAACCTGTTTTTCATAGGAAATTACTCAGGTTGCGAGCAAATTAATGTTCTTGCATCCCTGCTTTAGATACCTATATTAAATTGAACTACGTACATACATACATATATCTATATATGTATGTTTTTAAACCAGATTCTAGAACTTGTTTCAATGGTAATATTAGATTATATGTTGAAAGAGTATTATTCTCTTCTTTCATAAATTTATTATTTTTACTGCCTGTTAATGGATTTCAGGTCTTATTCAAAAATATTTAAATTTAAAAAAGCGTTAGTTAAGTCTTTGTCTTGAAAGAGGTTCATAATGGCCATCGCATTTTTAATTTATTTTATCGCAAGCTCCATTGCATTTTTAAAGCGGTTTATAATATAGTTTTAATATAAAATTCTGGACAAAATTCTGATCATACGTCTTTCACTGATCGGCGTCAGATAAAAATGCTGTTTCCACTTATTTTATTTACGTAAGGCCAGTTAGTTATCTCATTTCGTATTCACGATGTGTTTAAAAATTTCGTATCAATAATGATATAATGACGTACCTATTATGATGTTATATTTTACTATATTTTGGACGGAAAAATATTCTCGTCAAGATCTGTATTCGGCGGGTCAAAGGCGGTACATAAACGTATTTTGTTTTGGGTTTATTAATTACAATGTGTTGGATAATAGCCTGGTATTATGCAGTCCTCGATGCATCTCGATTATAAAGGGAAACGTGACAAAAAAACATGTCTGAATACAATGACGCACACAAAATTATTATTTTTTAAATAATTATGTCTGATGTCATTTTATTTTTACTAGTTACATCGTTTTATTTGATATATATTCATTTATAATGACATTTTCGTTGTTATAATGAAATTCATTTTTTGTCATTGCTTTCAATTCAAATGTTGGTAGTTTATAAAAACTAAATAGTTCAACGATTTAATGGATTCTCTTTGTACCGCGCGAAAAAAAGACGGAATTTTTTTTTTATTTTATATATTGTAAAGAATTTTATAACAGTTTAGTTTTTAAAAATATTAATCAATAAAACAAGTATATCTAATGTAGATATGAACTAAACCAATGTAAATCTTTGTTTTAATTATATAATTAGCCTGTTTAATTACTCTATTTATTATTCTATTTCATGAAATAATAATTGAAGTTCAGTTACATTATAAAAATATATTTAGTGAGTATTGTTTTAACAAAGATTTCTATTTTTATATGTTGACGGTATTGTAATCCCGATTTCCATCACCGAGGTACCAATAGAAACCAATGAGTCATCAGATTCTGAACTAATTACAGAATAAGAGGAAAAAACGCATTACTCAAAGCGAGACGAATGCTTCAGACAAGCATTAAGATTTATCAAAAAATACTAAATCTAAGTTTCATGTTTGTATCATTATAAGAAGACGTTGTCAACAACGATGGATCACGTGAAAGCCTTGAACACTCAGTTTTTTTAATAGAAAAATTACACATTGGTTTTCTTTCAAAAAATCTCAGAAAATTTTCAAGGGTAAAGAATTTTTTTTTTGAAATTATTACCATTTTGTAATGACGAAAAATTCAAAAAGTAAAGAGAACTTCTGTCATTTGATATCTTTGGATAAAAATCCAGTTTTATAGCGAACAATAACGTTTTTTTCATTCGTCCCAAGCCCTCGATTTCGAACGCGCGGTCAATAATATAAATTTAAAACATTTTTCTTTTTCTCGATTTATTTCCATATCTGTTAATCGGATTAAAATTTTATAAATGTGAAGTTCGTTGTGAGACTAGCTCTAAACATTTTTTATAGGTTTAAATATTTTATTTCAGCATATGCGATACCTCATAACAGTTAAAGTCGTAAAATATGAGTTATATAATATGTAAAAAAAATCTAATCTTTAAAACAGTTTATTTTAATTGTGATGGAAGTTATGATTTATCTTCATTCAAAATATTCCTGCCAATGTATCACAATCACATAAATAACAGCTTCTTATAAAAGTCCAATTATTTCTTATTTTTTTATAATATCACAGAGTGCTTAAGTTTTTGTTAAAACTTTAATCCTATTTTATAGCCAGCCAACTTAATAACAGTGTGAGAACGAATGAAATGCAATTAAATAAAAAAAAGATATATTGTAAATGTCTCTTTGTTAATATAATTATCATACTGTGTTGTTAACAAGTACAAAATCATTTTTATTTTTACTATCAATATAGACAATCTAAAATCAAGATACATTTCAAAGAAACTTTTACAACGATTAAGAAACTTATAAATATTTCAATTCCGAGTAGTAAAGCGGATGCGGGCACGCTCGGCTTAACATCTGCAACTTGACTTACACCGGCTGCTTGTTACGTGCATATAAAGTGAGCCTTTACTATGGCTGTCGTTGTAGAAAATTATAACGTACATATACATACTCGTATGTGATTATATAAACGAACTTACAATTACGCAGCATATAAGCATATTTTTTATTATGGTATTGAATTCATTATATAATATAGCAGCAAAATTTTATTAAACTAAAAAGTAAACATATACACATCAACATCAAACTTATGACAACTCTCTTTGGGCTTCAGGGGTTAAAAAGATTGTATTAAGTATATTTTACTTTTAGATTGTATAATATTTATCTGTGAAAGTCAATAAAGCGAAAAGCAATAGTCAAGTTAAAAAAATTAATATTACTGAATTAATCATACATGTCAAAAAGTCCGAAAAAGAAAAATATATTTACCTGTGGTCTCTCAAGTGATCTTGTCTTCTGAAAGCTTTTCCACAGATGTCACATGAATATGGTCGTTCATCTGTGTGCGTCCTTTCATGGATAAGAAGGTTATAGGATTTTGTAAATTGACGATTGCAGAATTTACAGATAAATTGTTTTTTCGGTCTTGAAGCCCTTCCAGGAGCTCTAAGCAACCGTCTATCAAGATGGGGATGCATTTGATGGGGACCAGCGCCGGGAGGAAATAATCCGGCACCAGGAAAAGTGAAACTGTTAGCGGCAGTTGGAGAAGGACCTGGTGCCCCGAGAAATGCTCCAGGGGGACCATAAATGGGAGCTTGTGATGATCCGTCCGATATCATACCATCTATTGACGAAGCTCTGTGGTGTGGGATAAGCATAGCTGCTGCAGCCTCACGCAAGGCCACTTCTTTGCGCTTTTCAACCATCATGGCCATAAGGTCAAAAGAATTTCTTTTAGCAAAATTGCCTGAAGTTCTATCAGGAGAGCCCTTGGCTGGTTCACTTCTGTCTCTTTCTAACATTCTTTCCCTTTCTATCATTTCAGATGGTAGAAGCGAAGGATGCATTTCATTAGGATACATAACAGGATGCATGGCTCTTGTTGGCACAACAGGTACAAATGCGGAAGATTCGCGATGGGAAGGAGCAAGAAGGGTGCCGGTGGTTATTTGGCGATGATAAGGAGGAATAGGAGGGGACTCAAAATTTCCATTTGCATTTCGACCACTTGATGATGATCTTTGGGCTCGTTCAGCTGCACTTGCAAGAAATTGGTCATGTCTTGAGCGCAGAGGAGCGGTCACTGGACTATCTGTTGCTGGGCGAGGAGTGGAAGCCCTTGAAACTACTGTTCCGTTCTCAGACATTACGTTTGTAGATTCATCTGCAAAACGAAAAATAATTGATATAATTAAAATTTATATTTATTAGTGAAATAATCGAATTGTTTCTATTTATAGGAGCAGTGAAGGTCTTTAGTACATAAATTAATAATAATAATGTCGGTCATTTTATGGAGTAATAATTAAAGTAACCTGTCATTCATTATTGATATAGAACAATGTTAACCATTGGTTGTAATTTTTAGATGGTTTTAAATTGAGAAATGAAAGTTAAGTCCGACAATTGTCGGTATTGCGTTCACTTAAAGATAAGTAATAAAGCACAATTCTCTTGGACATAGCGGGCAGGTATTGAATATTTAGATTTATGGAGCGAGAATCATGTTTAATTAAGTAGCTCTACATAGTTCTTTTACTAATTAGCATGTGAAATAGATTACTTCCCACTGGAAACATCAACGATTACATTTCACAATTTGTTTATGATTTTGGTACCTCGTAGTGATATTATTTATAAAGTCATTGTGATAATGTTTCACAAAAGTGTTTTAAACACATGATACTCAACAGATGCGAGTTTCACATCTATTGAATATAATCATATTTCTTTGGAATTAATTGCTCTGTATATTTTTTAACGATATCTTTAAAATTGCTTTGAACCATATTAACCTTTGAAAAAAACGTTCAATGTGAATTGCATTATACATCAATGACAATTCCATAAATATATATGTTTGTTTTGTTTTATTTACGTATTTTTGTCATTATTTAAATTATCTCATGCATCATTCAGCAGTTTATTCTCAATAGCGTAGTTTCTTAGCTTCTGGTGATATCACAAAATGTTAATGACAACCGGATTTTGATACTAAACCGATATAAATGTCTATACTTGATAAGTTGCTTTAGATTACTCAGAATACCAGTTATTTATAAGGAATTTGATTCTCCGATAAATAATAATTAGTTAAGTAATAAATTGTCCTGTCACATTTTAATGGCTTTTATTACTTTTAATTTTAATGCCATAGTGAAATTTTCGTTTAGATTTATAAATTATTGCATTTTTAAATATGGAATACTACTCTTATAACAACTAAAACAATTTTTATTAAAAATAGTGAACGAAAGGGATATCAAAAAGAGGGGAAAATAGTTTTAATATTCTATTGGAAATAGTTACGAATTGTCTATAAATGTTACTGAGATATGGAATGAAATGTTATAAAATGTTATAAAAGAATAATATCATCGAGATTGTTCTATTTTTAGATTAACGATTATTCTGATGGTAACCAACTGTATAACTCGTAGGACAATAAAATGGCTATACATAATTTAATGGCTTGACGAAAACATCTTGTAAAGTTTTCATAGGATTTCCTGCCTTATAGGATAACTGTTATAAAATTAACAGATGCATATCAATCAAATGTAAGAATTAAAGTTGATAAAGTAGAAAACATGCGATTGTTCACCGTGTCGAGTTCCATTACATTGACACAAAAAAGTTTATGGCCCCACGAACGTGGAAAAAAAATGAATCTTAGAATCAATTTATTCAAGCGGGATCGAAAAAGAAGGCAAGCGCCGGGCCCGCATTTCACTGTTGCCCGCTCTACCGTAAGAGCCTTCTGATTTTTGTCCCTCTCACTCCTCCACAGTTTAGTGTTCTGTTTCACTCACACTAAGGTTATGCCTGATCGAGTTTCTACCATCTTACTTGCTCCGAAGCTGTAAAACTACTTTTATCATCTGTTTAGTTTTGAGAATTCAAAGATATGAATATGTATTAATGTACTGCAGTAAGTGACTTTAATATGTAATGCTTGTTATTTTAATAATTTACATATTCCGTTTAAACTATTAATCTACCTAAAACCAACAGAGTAAAAAAGTATTATGATATCAAAATTAAACAGAAAATTATAAATTGGATTTTCGATATTACAATTATCAAATGCAATTACAGGTTTTTTAAAAGCAACCATTTGTGGGCAGGTGTAAGAAAATAATTATTGTTGCTCTGTAGGCTATTACAAAGATAATAAATTTAATCCTGAAATAGTTATTCCACTTAACTTATAAGAAGTACATGTAAAACACAAAAAAAAATGCAAATAAATGTCAGCACTCTCATTATAGGTGTCTGAAACTTCTGACCCAAGCAATGAAAATTAAGGAAAAACTTTTATTATCATAATTAATTCTGCATTGGCTAAATGTTTTAGATATAAACACAGAACACACTAAATATTTTAGATGGATTGGTTTGTTTATATTAATTTTAATAAATATAAATTACCACATGTGCGACTGAACTACAAGAACTAAAAAGACTAAAAAGAGGGGAAGGAAAAAGAGAAATAGAAAAAAACAAACGAAAACGTAACAGAGAAATCCATATATTATAATATGTATTAATTGAATTTCAGTCTTTATTTATATGGCAAAATATATTTAACGAATCACATATATATTATATTGGAATTAATTAAGGTTTAAGTTGTTTTGTTTGCTTTTCATGATAATTTCTATCAGCAAGTCAGCCTGCCCGATCTTAAGGCATTAAATCAAAGGTACATGGCTTAGGTTTTAGTTCGTTAATCCCTTAGGTAGAGCGAGGTTACTGACCAGCTCATGTTTATATTATATTAATGCTCTGTGGAAGGATTAGTTTATTCTATATTAAGATTTGGTACTAGAAATAGAAATGTAGACTATACTGAACTTTGACTTAGAGATAATTTTGAATATAAAATATGTATATCAAGTTATTAAAATGTTCAATATGTGGAGCAATGTTTTTAATTGTTGTCCTATTCTTCTTTGCAATAAACTTAAAAATTCCTTATATTTTATCTTTTTTTGAACGTTGGAAAAAATCCATGACTGCATACACTTTTGGCAGGTTTTAGCACCAAGGTGGGTATGTTGGGCTCCCGGTAAGCATGCATAACTTCGCATGCTTACCAATTTTCTTACCTACATTTTATCCTAGAATGTTATCTACATAATTAAATGAAATATTTCAATGCTCTTAAGTAACTTACAAGTAAAAAAAATAAAAATAAGATTGCAAATAAAAAACGTATTGAAACATCTTCATAGAAACAAACCAAGTTATTTTGAAACACGTGATTTAAAATAATGATTATGAATTTCAATAATATATAGTGTCGGCAAACATCAAAGGAATTCGAAAATTTCATGGAAATTTAACTACGAATGTAGGGCTATTGATATCACGGTTATCAAATCAAACAATCTGTGATGTAAAACTTTAAATTAATATATTGGCAACAATTATGTTTATTGTTACAAAGGGGAAACTCTTTTTCGTTGCCGCAAGGATTCTGTTGTAATGATAAGCGTTATGGATGTATGATAAGATTGGTTTATCAGTAGATGCCACAGATTAACTACTATTTGTTAGAAATTAATACTCTACCGTATATTTCCTAAGTTAAATGTATCATTTTTATTTTAACATGGCAAAATTGTAAAAAAAACACTTTGATTAACCTAAATCGTCTCTAATACTTTGCAACCAATATGTGTTTTTATTCTATTTAATAATTCAAAATTTCTTTAGATCACATATTGACATATAGTATATAATTTATAAAATAATAAAAAACACAGCTTACTTGGAAATAGATTGGTTTGAAATACAGTTAACCATTTTATATTTTATGTTCGGTAATAAAAAATCCAGGCATAGTTTTGCTGTGACTTTAGACCCTTATAACACTGGGATTGTACTCTGTAAGCCTCTGTATTTAACTCAGATATAATACAACAATCCAGTAAATACAAGAACGCAATCAGATATTTGATTAAATATTTGCGAAGAGAATGGTATTGAATGACATATAATTTCTATTTACCTCTAATTATATAATAAAACCATGATAACAATGCCAACATAAAAGACATAATGGAATTGTATATAACAATATACTTTTTACAATATTAAATGAATAAGTTTTTAATCCTTTTTACTTCTTAATTTGCTTGAAATACGTCTTTGATGTAAACCAGTTTACAATAAAATAGTTTGCGTAGTTAAAAATATATTCCATCTGATTCTTAATTTCGGTCATTAAGTGTTTATTTGCATAAATAAATAGTTTATTGGAGTCATTTATAAAATATAATTAGTTCATTAAATATAAATAATTATTCTAAACAAGCTACTGAACATTAAAGTTAATAGTACTTAATTCTAATGAAATCTTTGTAGGGTTCTCGCTAGAAAAAAACAATAATAAACATTTTAATAGCTCACATCCGTACACATGACCATGATAAATAAAACAGGTAGCGTAAAACGCACCCCGACTACCCAATTTATTCCACATCCGTCGTATTAAATTACATTTTGTATAAAAAATCGAACTCACAAGGCGACGAATCGTCCGATCGATCCAACGATGCGACCAACCCTCCAGTAGTCAGGTAGTCGCCCACAAAGTTTACAAATTCAGGGTCCTTGCGGAACAATGGTAGATCATTGCAATTTTTTGTCACATTTCACAGTCTAACCACATTTGGCGTTAACAGGTGAATAGTAGATTAGTGGACGCGCACACAACAATAGACACTGTAAACCATAAACAGTTATTATGAAAGTTATTGCCGTCACGCTTTACATCGATTCACTAGATTGAACACACATATTATAAGTTTTTTTTACACTGTAATCCACTGATAAAGTTTACAAAGATTCACACTTGCTTCAGATAAGTAACTTTGAGCGCGAAGGCTGCGTGTGCGCAGACGTCGCGCGACTGGTGGGAGACGAACGCGTACTACTGTCAGAGGCAGTAGCGCTCCTGTAGCGCCCCCCCTACCCCACCGCCCCCTCGCCGCTCGCTAAAGCCTTTCATACCGTTTTTACTTTGGAAGTAATAAAAAAGGGAAGGATATCTTTGGCTTGTTTATTTTTCATGTTAGTAGCTTATAAGTTGTGTAAATTAACACCGCCCTCAAATGTTTGGTTCGACAATCGTGAATTTCGTGGGTTCTTGCTAATTAATATAAGAATTTATTCACACACAATGTTAAGTTTATTCATCAGAAATTCGAAAAGCATTCTCATTGATGATTTTTATATTAAATCTATTCAAATAAAAAGTCCGTGGATTTCAATACTTTATTACAACATATTTCATTAGCCATCAAAGTCACATATATTTGAAAAAAAATAATAATTACCAAATAAATTTATGGAATCTAAATCTATATATATATAAACTATATAATATATAGCAAACACCTTATATATCTCAACGCAATTTTTCATATCTTTTCTATTAACTGTTAAAAAGATGAGTAAGATCAATTTCAAAATAATGGGACATATCATGAACACATTACAATAATATTTCTGTTATCAATTGTTTTTATTTTAACACTATAATAATGCAGTAAATCGTTACCACTCCTTCCATATACATTGTGAATTTATTATATTCATGATCTAAACACATATATCATTAATACATTTACTAATTTTAATATACTATAAGCATTTAACAAAATCTTTATTAGTCTTTTTTTATTAATATATATTTGAGCTTTTACACAATTTATGTACATATTTTTAGTGAATACATATTTTCTTAATATACCAATTTTAATGCACAATTTTAAGTCACTATTATGGACCACAATCTAATGGAGAAATCACTCCAAACAATTACATTCCGCCTTCACGGCTCTACGCTAAATATTTTAAATGAATCTTTCTATAAATATTGGATATACTTACATACTTAAAGTAATATTAAATATAAAATTTAAATAAGAATTTGAAATAAATAAATAGTTTATTTTTGTAACAATAATTTTAATGACCTATAACACTTTTTGGGACGTAATACTTAAATATGTTATATATTATCTTTCTTTTAATACTGTTGCAAGTAGTACGTGGCACGTTTATTTAGCAGAATTTTGCATTCATAGCCGAATCACTGACATATATATTTTTAGTTCTCTTTAATCGTCGAATTAAATATTATCGATAAAGATTAAAAACGTTGTAACTGACTTGATTCTTTATGTACACCTTACACAACACTGTATGATATGGTAGAGAGCACACCGACGACTATGAATTGGTTTCATAATAGCGGATTCTTTCATTTGTAAATATTTCAATTATTAACATTTTACATAGTCCACGAAAAAAAGGCATAGATTTAATTATTAAAATGTCTGTGACATCACAAGTATAGTGACGAAAGTGTCTTACTTAATAATAATCATATTCATGCCTTGATGAATGTTGTTATTAATACGGATGGTTCTCGAAATATTTTTATTAAGTAACTAACAATATTAAACTCAACCTTTATTTATTACTGTATCTAGTATATATGAAATAAAATTTTGAAATTAAATAACGAAAATTTATGTCATAATCTTAAAATGTTAATTTTAGTTTTTTAACTAACATGTTCTCTACAACCGTAATTTTTTTCCATAAAAATCTGATCCAGTCACTAGCTTCTATTTTCTTTAAAGAAAGGATGGATTAAACGTTAAAATCCTATTGAGTTCGGTTTTATGATTCTTTGGGAAACAACTCTAGGATTCGCTTTATTCTATTGAGGACGTATTTTTACAGTTTTTTTTTTGGTACGCACACAACAAACATTAAATATCGATATTTTTTAAGTGAAATTTACTAGTTTCGTAACACATACTACTTATTTTATCTGATAACATTCAGATTTAACATTTGAATTTACAATAACTAAAATGTATTCAAATTCATCTCTCGTATGATTTAAACTATCTATTTTAAATTACACATGTTCCTAAATCTACATTCACTTTTATTAATATCTTGATTTCATTTCAATACATTCATGTTATGAAACATCTTCTACATTTTATTCTCTATCACCTACAAAATATCTACGTCTTTTATATTATTAAAGTAATGATAATAAACTTTTAATATCCGGATTTTTTAGTATATATTTTATAATATCATCTCAAAAATTTTCTTATAATTTTATCATTTCGTTCGACTTTTGACTTCAATGTCATTTTAGTTAGTCTTAGTTTGTTCAGTCAAGTTTTACAAGTAGCCTATAATAGCTTGACCTTAAAATGTTCAAAACACTGATAATATATTATTTATCTATTTTAGAATAATTTGAATTAAAGCTACTCTTTAACAATAAATCATTAAAATTTCGATGTTATTTTACTTTCTAGCAGTTTCATAAATATTTTCTGATTAAATCGTTAGAAGTTGGGGGACGACTAAATCTTTTTTATTATAGATATTTATTTTGTAATTATTATAATGAAGACATTTTATCTGGGTTCATTTATATAAAATCAAGAAATAAACATTTATGTAATGATTAAGATCGCTTAAATGATCTGTATTTTTAGTCAATATCTTATACAAAGTCTTACCATAAAAATCAATAAATGCTCAGAACGGTACAAATAATTGGATATATAAAAAAAAGTCTTATAATATAAGTGTAACGGATATGTTGTATCTTTGGTAAAATAACATTCATTACTGTCAATACGTATCTAAAATATCGTATTTCGTGATACAAGCATGAAGCAAATACATCTATAATGAAGAAAACATTAAAAAGTGGATGTAATAGAGCATAAATAAAAGAAAAATAAGTATATATAAATAAATAAGCTATATTTTGTTTTACACGAATTCGAACGAATCTGAAGAAGACTGCTGTCGTCAACCGGCCTTCATCCATCGGTCTATCGAATACTCCAGAGCTGCCATCCATCTATTGAGGATATAAGAAGGAAATATAAAGTAAGGAATATTAAGAAAATATAAAGGAAATATAAGAAGCACTGGTTTAACGATGAATATTTTTTGTTGGAACAAGAAGTCATAAAACTCTTCAAGCATGTATTTTTTCTACAAAGACTTCCAATAATCATAACATATTGAATGTTAATTTTTTTTTAAATTATGTTTTTCAAAGGCAGCTTATAAAGAATTGACTTTACTCTAGAAGAGATAATTGAAACTATCTTCTTTCCAAAATATTTGATAGCACATATTTTACTATCTATTTTATCTTATGAATTATAAAATGTCCAATAATGTTACCGCTTCCTATCCATTTCAGATTCGGTGTGGAAGTAAAAGTGTCTTTGCTTAGGCTCAGTGGGAGTAACTTCGAAGGCGTACTTCTTGCCACCAGTAGAGCTTGTCTGTATTCTATATCCATGTAAGCACGCCATTCCTGGGGAAGAAATGAAATAAGTTTCGTTCACGAAATAGCAAAAAAAATTTGAACATCGTGTAAGACCATATGTTGTTATTAAAGAAGATATGTTTTTAATACAAGCCAGAACCAGTTTAGGTTAGAGCTTCTTAGCTGAAGACAGAGACATTGAAACTAATGAAATATATCAGGTAGGTAAGTTATTTATTATTTGAACCTTTCAAACTATACTCATATCAAATATATTTTATTCATAGCACATACCAAAAGCACTTTTACTATTGCCTTCATTGTAAAAATAAAGACAGGCGTCTTTAAGTACACAATATCTTTTGGCCCAGGATTTCCATTTAGAGCCTAGCTTCATCAAATATCCAAAACAGTCTGGTCGTGGAATTGATGATGGTGGTAGCTTCATGTTTCTCATAGTTACTTCTAACCAGCCATCTCTCTGAAATAAATAAAAATTAGTAAGTACTAATACTAATATGTGTATATATGATATTTTCTTTGAATTAATTAATTTACAAAATTTGTATTCGTTTTATTGGATGCCATCTTGAACAGAGAAATAGAAATGCGCTCTGATATTTTAAAGCAGCTATGGCCCAGTAAATAATTTTGTCATGCTGCGATAGATGGCGTTTCAATAGAAGTCCCTACTCAGTAAAGCGCCATCTTATGTAACTCTATTACACTAACTTATAAAAGTCATCGATGAGATTATAAATAAGATACGTTAACTACTTAATTATGAAGGAATTCTTTATTAATAAAAAAATGTTTAATTCAATACCTAAACACAATAAAAATTGGAAAAGAAATACCTGAACATTAAAAGTTGAATACAATATATAAAGTATAAATCTAATGGTAGTATAAAAATTATTGAATTAGTACATAGTTTTCAACATTGTTATTTTACTAAAAATTTTTATTGGCTGGAAATAAGAAACAAGTGATCCTGTTTAAGAAGCAAAAAATTTATTACTGTAATAATTACAATATATAGATCTTACATTGTTTTGAGAGAGTTGAAGCTTTACTGAAACCAAATGATTGATTGAGCAGTTCGTCATTGGTTTGGCTTGATCATTGTATTCGAATATTGTGAAACTAGATTTTATAACTACATACTCTTTTTTCTAAAGCTTCCAGTATTCCAGTAGCTGAAGTATCCGTCCCTTTTATGCTATTCAAATGTTATACTACTTAAAGGTCCGATTTGAATAGAAATAATTGAGAAGCTTTTTAAAAGAAGATTTTATAAAAATCTAATGATTTCGCGTGGTACCTGGTTACTGGCGTCAATAGCGTGAGCCAGGACGGCCTGCCAGCGAGCGGCCGCCTCTGCACTGTCAGCGGCGAGTGTGAGCCGTGTACCACCACCTCGCTGAAGACGGAATCCGTGTGGACGACCAGCGTCTTCCTCCGTTAGCTGGTAGTTAACTAACATCAGCGCTCCGACGGGATGAATACTCTGATGACAATTACAAAACGTATTATAAGTCTTCCATGACCCCAGTATCGACTTAATAAGGTTTAATATTATCTTTTTAATAGAGAGATATGCAGTGTTTAAAGATTAATTTCATGTTTATAGTCCAAAAAAATTAAGTCCATAAAATCCATACCAATATGTATAACTGAGTGACTGCTTTTAATGTCTAAATTTATGTATAATATTTTTGTTAACCACACTTACAGAATCCGTCTTGTAATAGTAAAGGCAGTTGTCTCTCTTCAAAACAAACCACCGTCTGGTCCATCGTTGATGATTCCGCGAAGTGGCTGCTCTCCAGAGATAGCCCGAGTAAAGAGCTGCTGCACCCGTTTCGTGGGCTAGAGTTGCTACAACCTCACAAGTTCTGGCAACCTAGAACATTAAATAAATATTTAAAATTGTTACTACTGTATCTTCCTTCATACGGTCATCATATTTAACCAAGATATAATTATTCTCAAAAATCCATTAAGAAGAAATTTGTTTAAAGAACCGTAATAATTTCTAGATGTTATTAGGTGTATTATGTTGTATATTAGGTACTATTTTACTAGTTAATATAACTTACATCTAATTCCAGTATTTCAGAACCAGAATGAGCAATCTTCACCACCTCAGAGTGCGTTTTATCCAAAACGTTGATTCCTGAAAGGAATTAAGAACAAAGATATCTTGATTATTAAAGAGGCTGAATTAAAGGTTAATTAATTAAAGGTTAAGGCTTATAAAATTCTCTTTCATTGAAACATGTATAATGTTTACCATTAACAGATATGATTATGTCTCCTACTTCAAGGCCCGAAGATTCAGCGGGCGTGTCTGGTTCGATTGCTGAAACCACGACTGGCTTGCTCCCGTGTATTCTGAATCCGAATTCCTCATTGCCCCGTCTTACTACCACTGTCTTGTCACTTTCTTTAACCAAATCAAAGAACTTAATTGAATAAAAAGGAGAAAAGTTATAAGAATCATTACTTAAATTAGTAAAAATTTTGCTCTTAGAGGGAGAATATATACTTAATTTTATAAAAATATATCTCAAATGATAATAATATGTTAATATTTATGGGATATCCCCAGAATATTATATATATTCTAAACTATAAATGTTGTAGAAGGTAGCATAAGTCTACACCCAGAAGTTTTTAGTGAAAAAAATATACAATGTAATAGAATGGAAAAAATGGAAATACTTATAAATCAATTGGAACAAAGTAAAAACTATGTTATTGTCACTGTCACAGTAGTTATGGCTTTCGATATCTTAACCTTAGAAGAAGAAGGATTTGTTTGTTAATATTATTTCTATGTTAAAAGAGCTTGGAAAGATATAATTTTTCCTAGCTATTTTATTATAACGAAACACAAATCCAATTAAGCGGTCTTACGTAACTGTCACCGGCTATTCATATAAAAGATTTTTTTAATACATGTTTCAGTTATATATTTTCATTCCTTTACTTTACCAGATCGTTAAAATACAGTTTTTCATATTGTCTCGAGCGACTGATTTATTATTTAAATAAAAATTAGATGCATTTCTTAATATCTATCAAAGAGCATTCCATTCAATTTTTACATCAGCGTTTTCCGCGACCCCAATATTAAAACTATTCAAAGAGTTGTAAAAATAATACAATCATGGTATAAAAGCAGCAATAACCGCTAAGAATACAAACGACCGTGACACATATACATACGATCCATTTGAAGGTTCTCCTTTTCACATAACTTTCGCTAAATGTTTGGCAGACATCCAGATGTTATCGACATCGTTATATTCATTCATTAAAAATTAACCATAAACTTTTGACAGTGGATATCTATTAACTTTAATTTGAAAGTAAATATGTATTAAGGATGGTTAGTATTATATTTTCCTATGAAGATTAGGTATCCTGCACGACACATATACGTTACATTTTCAATTAAAATAACTTTGGCATTGTTAGTTATATAGCAACTGTAATAAATCAGTCTCAGTTTATTATTGATCGTACTATACACCCCTATAATAAACAGGCAATACAAAGCGTACATAAAATGGATTAATGTTTATTTATGCCATTAGTAATTCCATTGCGTAATGGCAAAGTTACATATGTTACCACATGGTTCAGAGGCGACAATTTTGTCGGCTTGGCATTGTCGACACCACAACACCAGCATCAATTTTAATAATTCTTCAAGCTTCTGCTTTAGATTTCCATTTGCAGCATTAATGCCACTGCTAACTAGAATAATAAATAATATTTATATTTCACTTTTATTTTCACTTTATTAAATAAATATAAAGTAGACTCACAACTGTGTCGCATTTTGGCTAGGTGTAAAAGTTCAAATTCCGTTACTGTAAGGTACTAAAATTAACACTGATTAAATTAACTCGTGGCCGCACTATTCACTTTTGACAGATAACATAAACAAAAAAAAAAGAACTTAAATATAAAACGTCAAATCAATAAGATGTAAGTGATTCTTGAGTCAGGCTTGACAGTATCGTCTCGCCGCAGTCGCGTGTTGGCTACTACTGAGAAATGACGTACGCTGGCTATGTAAAATTAAATTTAGTTCTCATAAGAGCAGTCAGAAGCTGCTTTTTATCTGCGATTTTTATATTCACTAATTTATCGATATGACTCAGATAAAAAAATTCACTGGGAATAGAAATAGACTCGGTGACAGCTTGCGTGTTTTCTATAATGATATTATAACACAAGAAATTACAGCTATACTATGAAGAAGGGCCAGGTTTCATAACACTACGATAGCTGCCAATGTTCAGCTACAAAAAAAATTACAGGCCTAAAATAAAAGGTGAAGCTATTTTGATAATCAGTTAGCTAAAATAGAGCCGACGTCACTGTTTAGAAGTAGATCAGTTAACTCACGCGTCAATAAGAAAAACGCGTCAATTGAATGAGAAAATTTCTAAAGTTAATAATATTAAAGTAAAAGTAGATACTAAAACATTATTTAATACTAGATTATAAAATTAGATCATCCACTATCTAATTTAAATTTACCCTTGAAAACACGAAAGTCAAATGTAATGTATTTAATAGTGACGTTAAGCATATTTATTTATTTACATGTTTATTGATCACCATCATATGATTTATTATCATAGAATTATCCGTGTAGTAGTTAAAATTAAAGCATGCATATTGAATATTCGCAAGCATCTGTTTTTTTTAATGAATATTCTTACCAGGTATTTAGAGGATTACAAAAAATATTAGAAAAAAAGTAAATTTATTCATGTAGCATTACATAAAACTCTGAATAATAGATCAATTCGAATAAAGAGTTGTGACTTGCATATGAACTTCAAATGATTGTGAATATTCAAATACTGTTGTTGAGCTCAAGCTTACCGAAACTGTTGTCCGCCTGTCGTCTATTGAGTTCAATACATGCTCTGCGGTGAACTAAACGGTGCGTCAGGGCGACATACCGTTTGTTGAATTCCGTCTCCGAATCTGTAGGATCTTCTTTTTGTTGTTGTAATGCATCTGTTGTATTTTAAACACTGTTATTAGATCTTAGTCATGAATAAAAATATTAAAACATGATATCATAAAATTACAAAAAGATATTTTTAATACAAGTGTTGCAGAAGCAAAATATTTCTTTAAG
>DVQO01000267.1:0-21363 GCA_018231785.1 Danaus gilippus
TAACAAGGAATAAGCGGATGATTAATGAGTGTATAATAATTTTGTTTTTTTTTTTCTATTGGATTTAACGTAAAGCTAACATTTCAAAGTCAAAGTCAAAAGTAAAATGATTTTGAAGCGATCATCTGTAATTAAAAATAACATTGTTGCTTTCAGTATTTATAATAATAGCAATTAGCAAGTCATAAGAAATCGTCTAAAACCTTTAGCCTGTCTTTCTTTTTATCAGGAAATGAAATACTTTCTTAAAGCGTTACATACATCAGCTAAGGAATAGGTTAAGAAGTTATACATCACACTGATATGAATGTCAATCTTTGTGAATAAAACAACATAAGTTTTATTTAAACCGATAATAATCAGTTAATCAATCACTAATATTTAAATCATTATCCAGACAATCCAGAGATAACGTAAATTTATTTTGGATGAAAATAGTTGAATCTATTTCCTAGTCATGATTATAAAAGGTTTACCTTCTGATGTACTAGTCTTTATATCATATTGTACTCAGGTTGTGTAGATTGGCGGGTCAGGATGACAGGTCAAACGAATGTGCCCTGACTTGATGCTGAATGTTACTATATATGATCTTTACTTTCAAATAGTTGGTTGCTTATATCTTATACTTATTGTTTTAAGCGGTTTCAAAACAAGATGGTGATCCCGACTACATCAATGTCTTTTCTGCATATAACTTGATATTGTGTATATTTGCAAAGGGCTTAGTTATTTTATGAATTTCCCTCTAAGGTTTGTTAGGAATTGTTAAATAATAAGAATTTCAAAAGCAAGTTTCGTGAATAATTTATTAGGTATTCCTATTTCAACATATGTTCAATACATAGACAAGCTTTTGTCTTTGAATTTTCTTACTTTTTGTGACACTCAAAATGGTATACACACCATAAGTAATCACTTAACAAAAAAAATCACATTAAACATTATGTTTATGGCGAGCTAAGTTTAATACTAATTTAATGAATTTTGATTTAATTTTTTCTTTTTTTCCTTACGTAAAAAGGATAGTAGCATTTTTCAAAGGATAAAAAAGGAAGTACAAAAAAGTGGAGAGACACAAAAAAACGAAGCGTCCAGTCAACATGAGTATTTTTGTCTTATGAGTTTGCGATGTCATCCAGGAAAACTGTGTTAATGTTCTAACGATTTCTGTCGAAAGTAAAAGAAGCGATGAAATCTTCGTTTTTAACACATACAAAAAAAATTGTATTTATTACACTTCAAGTATGATGACCTCTTTCGAAGTAAAGGAAATTGTTAATATAAAAATATATATATCATTCTTTAAAAAACATGATTTATTACAAGACAAATATATTTTTAAAAAAGACCTATTTTTATATACTTTAATTGTTTTTATCATAGATCAAAAGGGGTAAAAACCTTTATTTTCAAACTCGGCTTTTAACGCTGTCCTTCTACACTTAAATAAATCTCAAAATATGCGGTGAACCCGTTTCAAATATTTATACAAGTCATAGACAAAACAAATCAAACCAGGTTTTTACGACTTTAGCACTTATGTATAATCATTACTTGTTTCGCTGACCATATGGTGTTTATCGATAAATAAGTCGTATGTCGTAATGAAGAAGTAAAACTAGCGTCCTAGGTAAGAACTACTTAAATTAAAGATAAACAGTAGTAACAGAAATATGAGTAAAAGTCAGCGATCCTTTTTTTAAATCATAATAATTATTTACTAATACAAACAAGCATACTGTTATAAATATTTTAGGAAGGGCATGTATTTTGTATTACTCACTGATATTATAGATAGAAATATTTATATGTATGGAATTTTCTTATATGAAAAATTAATACCAACTATTTTGATATATGTAATCGTAGTCCTAGAATGGGACCTATATCTCCATCTCGTCTCAGAAATATTGTATCATTGCAGGCGAAGTAACGGGTAAAAGTAGTCAATGATATTAACGTTATTTTAGGCCTTAATTTCAATTGCGACAAGTTAAATCAATCTACAACGATTGTGTCGTAAATTCAGCTGGACACAAGCTGCTTCTAATTTCAAGGCAAGCTTCGTTAGATGTGTGAATGAACAATATGTGTGCCAAAATATAGTCAAAGAGACAGGAAATATGTCACATTAGTTTTTGTGTAGTATATTAAAAGTTGTTTTATTTTGCGATCCGTCCGTTTGTCTGACTTGAGTAATTGTCGTATTAACCATGAATCGAGACTTGGCACTTGTGACGCTGTGTTAAAATAACAATTAAATGGGGGAATATTGTTGGCCAGTTGTACTAAACATATATATATGAACACAAAAATTACTACTGGGGACTTTATTTTGAAAGTCACTTGTGTCACAATATCACATTTCATACACGTTTTTATCTCTTAGTAAGTTTATAATTATGATGCCAATTACAATGACGAAAACTTTTCAATAAAAGTATTCTGTGATAGTTTAATAAGACCATATTGTTGGTAAAAAATTTTCGTACCCAAAGCACCACTAGGTATTTTATACAATAATAATATCGCCATAGAATACTAATTTAATATTTTGATTTCATTAGAAACTTTAACGCTGTAAAGATTTACAAATGGCAGCGGCTTGTTTGATCAAAGTTTAAAATTCATAATCATAGATGGGTGAAGCTTAACATTAAATACCAATATGCGCCCGCAGCAATTGTGGGTAATGCACGAGCTCAAAAATAACTGTAAACCATAATCATATCATGCCAAATTGCGCTTTATTACAAAACAATAAGTATAAGAATACTGTTTAAGGAAATATTTCTATAATAGTTCGTAGGGCTATTTTATAGAAATTTTATCATCAATCAATGACAGTATTTATAGGTAATATACCTGCATCCATTTGACATCGACATCATAATTGGCAATCAATAGCGGTCAATAGTTCATTTTTGCATAGCTAAACTTAGGCTTAGGAACTCTAAAAATGATTAGGAGTTTAATTAATAATCGAAATTAGCTTCTGAAAACTTAAATATATCCTTAAAATGATTTTGTTATTTAAGGCAACTATTCAAAAATTTGTAGTGAACATTTAATAGCGTGTAGAATAATGTAATTATAGTACTTATACTAATCAGGTAAAATTTTGTGCGTTATAATTTAACAGACAGTAAGTCTTTCAATGGATTTAAAGTTGCTTTCTTTCCGAAACGTTTCATTTATCCATAATAATAGCTTTGCTGGGGATTCATTCTGAGAAATCAAAACAATATGAGTAAGTGCATCGTATGTTTTCATGAAGTTGAGAATAGCTAAAAAAGCACTTAAAATCTCCAAAGCATAACATAGTTATCACAATCACATACATAAATTAAGACAAAATGTGTTGTTGTTCGTTTACGAAACAATGTATTTATAGTTTCGGTTTTAGAAAACAGAAGATTTTATCCACCGGTACATATCGATATGAATTTTAATATTATAATACTTACAAAAATACCTTCATTAATTAACTCCCTAAATATTTATAAGAGTACTTTATACATTTACAAATTTATTAACATATACTTTTGTCTCATATTTTGAGTACCGCAATAGTGATATAATATCTATTAAACACTTACTTAGAATGTCTTTGCTGAATTTAAGTAGGAGTTGTCGTGGCTTTGTGTAGTGAATAAAATAGCCAATTAGATACCACACAGACCAGATTACAATTCTATTCCTAGAATTATTACTGAAAAATAACTGAAAGTGTAACTTATTATTCATGAACGAATTAACAATGAATGAAATACACTTAAAGAAAGATTATAGTATTAACGAGTAAGTTAATTGTATTTTGCGTCTTGTTAAATTAAGAAATCAAAATCGTTACTTCATTAAAATATAGTTACTTACTGGTATTTTAATAAACATAACTGTACATTGAATACACTCTATATTAATATCCAGCGTTGGACAAAGCGTCAATGGGCCCAGGCATAAGCCGATGGAATAAGAGATATTTAATGATTTCACATACAACTACTAGTACTTAGGTACCTACCTAATACTAAAGTTATTAATATTAATCATACTATATATAAATGAAGATATAATTGAGTCTATGCATTAATATTTATAAGAAACCAAATTATATACATATATAACTTATGCCTTATCCTTTTACCTTACAATCGATCGATTTAAGTCTTGATTCTTGAGTCTTTATGTGGGTATAAAGTGAAATAAGTCCTATTTAGAAAAAAATGTTGCAGAGCTTGACAGTTTGGAATAACGTAACGTAAAACAAACAATTTCAGGGAAATCTGGTTCAAAAGTCTAAATTAAAGTAATTTCTTTACAAGGACTTAGCATTTGTTATAAACTAAATGTAGAATACATTTTATTTTAGATTCAACAGACGTCCGTTAAGCGAATAAACATAAGGAAACGCTCAGTTCATTTTACGGAATTCCGACTGAAAATAAATCTCTGGGTTATAAATTTTTAGGAAGTATTTCTTCTATAGTTTTCTATAGTCTATTTGATGTAGACAGATATACGATTTAAAATCTAAGCCACTCCCTACCAGCTGTAACATTCTAATTCAAATTGAGTTATGATCAACTAGGAAGCACTAAGAACGCCTAGCCTACATTCTGTTGCGACCAGTGTGCTAATTGGGAACGAGTAGTAGATGATGACCGTGACGACCTTTTTGCTTGAATTTTAGTTACTAGCCATTTAATGTTGTTTTTCATTTAAAAAACTAACTTGACATCTATTTTATATTATTGGAACTTACATCAATATCTGTAGATGTATTAAATTATGCTCATGATCTAAAGTAATAAACTCAGTATGATCATTAAAACAATCAACATTAATATAAATTGTTCAAATTTAAATAGACTTTTGTCACTTTATCGAAATTTAATAAAACATTTTGGTGGCGGACAAAAACTTAGTTCCTATTCTGCAACATGTGACATTTTTTAATAATGCTTAAATTTGAACATGTATGAAAAAATAAAATTTCTAATATTGTTAAAAAAAGTCGGGTATTATACAAATTTTATATACAACTTTTATTCAAATATATTTATATGTTATTTTTTAATATTTTTACATAGAGTTAATACTCTCACCCAAGAGTTGTTTTGAAATAGCATACAATCAATTTCTATTTGTCTTTATATTTCGTATTTGCCAAGGAATATAAAATGAAACTAATTTTTTGATTTTTTCTATGAATAAAAAATATGTTATATCTGTTTAGCTATGTCTTCATTATAGATTTATTCTTATATAATGTATACATACTGTAAATACCAATAACTTTTTTCCTTTCCTAAGATCTGTTCTTTAGATTTATAAAGACAATAAAATTAATCTTAAGCTACAACAGAAAATAACAAATTTACAATGCTGCTTCTTACAAATAATATTATTTTTATATTTGTTTTTCGCTCTCCTCTCAAATTCATGTTCAAAATAGCTGGACCGTAAAGAAACGCGACTGTTCTAACAACCATTGTTTAGCCATTTCCTCAGCTCGTATTTCTTTCTATGCCGATGTAAGAATAGTTATTTTTACTAATAATACACACACTATCAGCTGTTTACACGAATAATGCCAAAAAATGTGTATTTGAAGACATCCAATTTTTCTTGAACTAGTCCGTCTGAATTCATATGTTTCATATAATATTTGAATAATATCAGCGTATTTAAACTAACCCACCATTCATATCAAATAACTCTCAAGTAATGATTTTAATTCATGTATAAAGAGTTTTGAAAAACGGTTGTTATGATATTATGTGTATTTTGGCGTAAAGCCAATTGTTCCATTTCTTACTACTATGTAGACGGGAGAATGATAGCCGTTCACGGTTCGTATATATCCAGCCGACTTAGCTTTGATACCTAGAAAATGAGGTTGTGTCAAATGTTCCATGATGAAATTTTACTTGCGTGAACGCATACAGCAAACACGAATCATGTGTAATGCTTGTAATTAAACTGGTAATGAGTTTTTATGCTCAGATTGTGGAAAAACGTGGGAGCGTCTTTAATATTACTAACTGGTTTTAAATTAATTAGTTCATAATAAAGAGGTATTTTTAATTTTCAGTTCAACTTTGTGGGAAGGATTCTAGGACCCAGGGGTATGACAGCAAAGCAGTTGGAACAAGAAACTGGATGCAAAATCATGGTTAGAGGCAAGGGTTCAATGAGAGATAAGAAGAAGGTAAATATAACATTTTACAGTCATTATGAATGAAGTTAAAATTTCAAAATATTTGTATTTATATTTCATGCAGCCTCACTTGGAGCCGCAGTCAGGTTACTTTAATTGTTATTTTATTCTGAGTAAAACGATTATTATTTAATTTTAATCATGCGTCACTCTATTCCATGAAGTTCTTAATGGGAACCTTAAAAGGATATAACGTATTTCTATCGAACTCGACATCCTTTTCGTTTCTCTTAATTATATAATTTAGTCATCTTTCCATTTTAGAATTTTCATCTATTTATATAATTACTTTCTAAGTTCACTAGACATTCTTGGCAACGGTTTTCCTTTTTCTGGCTCAATAATTTGTACATATAAATTGGGATAAGCTGTGTCCTAAGTATAACGTGTCCAATGATTTATTTGTTGGGCATATTCCAGGAGGATGCGAATAGAGGCAAGCCAAATTGGGAGCATCTGGCTGACGACTTACACGTATTGCTTACAGTAGAAGATACGGAGAACAGAGCAAAAATCAAGCTGGCTAGAGCCGTAGAAGAAGTTAAACGTTTACTCGTGCCCGTAAGTGTATTTTCGGATATGATTTCTTGGTATTTCATCATATACAAAAGTAGTGGCTTATCTTTAAATGTTGTGGTGATTATCTGTGAAAATCTATGAATTTTACGACTCTAAGTACACAATATTGTCTTAGAAGATAAAATAATCTTTTTGTCTCTGGTCTAACTATGATTATATCTTTTCAGCAAGCGGATGGCGAGGATGAACTGAAGAAACGTCAGTTGATGGAACTGGCCATTATTAATGGCACATATCGCGACTCTAGCACGAAAGCTGTCGTGCCCGTCAACGGTCAGTGCCTAATAAGTATGGTCGCATTCATGTTTTGTCACTAATATACATTAAGAGTGTTACTTTAAGTATTTTTAAATAATGATATCTAAAATTTTCGCCTGAATTCATCATTTAATTTAAACTCGGGTTTTCGAATATTACAACAAGTTTCTACTATTTTACAACTATATAATCACTACATTTTGGTCCCTTTGCAGCAACTGTGATCACAGGCAGACGAGATGAAATTATTCAAATTCAATTTTCATCTCGTTCACCCGTGATCAAGATTGTTGTAGAAGAAATAAAAGGTGTACATTATATATTTGTAAAATAGTAACAAATCTGTAGTAATATCCAAAAACTCGAGTTTTATTTTAATTTCTTTGATTTTTTTTTTGGATAAGTGTTTTTTTTCAATTCTATATTTATAAAATTTAGGAAACTTCGAAAAAATTAACACCGTTTTGAGCAATGTAAATATATTGATCATCGTTTAGCATAATGTTTGCCATATTTTTCTCTGTGTAAGTTTATCTTATAACTTTATATTTTTATGTTTGTCCAACTGTCATTGCCTTCAAAGCTTCAACAATTAGCATATAGATGATTTGAAATCATGATACGTGTCAAGGGCTGCATAAAATTGTGTTTTATTATTTGTAATTATTCATGAAAATACTAACAAAAGGGATGATTCTTGAAGTTTATGGATATATTGTTACGAGTCGATTTATTAATAGTACATCACATTCTGTTAAGTTTTTTGTACGAACGTGAGTAATACGATCACATTAAGGTGACTAACTTAATTGATTTGTGGCATGTTACGGTTATTAATTACTAATATGGGTGATTTCATTTACCAATATGATAAATCCATTTGCTGATTTTACTGAATGTTTTTAAAAGTCTTGATGTATTTCAAGCATATGTTTTGGTTACTTTGTTTTATTATAGTGGATTATCGTAAGCATTTATCGATCTTCACATTTAATACTGTTAAAACTAATGTTGCCTTAAAATTTTAATTCTTTATAAATTTATAACAACCAAAATTCACAGCTGATGAAGAATGGCGACGTGTGGCTGCTGAGACTCAACGGCTGCTGGCACCTGGCGGCGGAGTTGGTGGCGTCGGGAGCGTTGCCTTGCGCACTCCCGCACCCTTGGGAGCACCGCTGATTTTATCACCTCGTATGTCCCAGGGGCCTCAAGGTCTCTTGAACGGTACAGGCGCTGGTGCTGCAGCTGGTCTACTATCACCAGGAGAGCCAGCTCATCAGCTGATTTACGCGTCACCATATGCTGAGTATGCTAACTACGCAGCGCTGACCAATCCTTTGCTGACTGCAGAGTATGCAGCCGCCGACCATACGGGTGGGTTGTTCGCCCGTTGATCTCTATGCATTTGGTAACATCATTTTAAATTAATAATATACAAATATTTAAATGTCCATCAATTGATATACACACATATATATTATTATTACGTTGACGATAAATATTATTGCATTCAGATGTTACCAAATGTTTATAATACTAACTAAAAGGTATCGGGTTACAAAAATCCACTAGACTCATGTAGTCAATATAGTTTAGGTAGGAACATGTTTTAGGAATTTGGTAATATATAAGACGCATTAGGTGTTTTAAAAGTATTAACAGAACGCTTTTAACCAAATTTTATCCACGAGTTATCCCTTTAACCTTTTAATAATTTTCAGCATGCCCCTTTATTTATACGGTTTTATTTGAAGCTTAAATCGTTCTTCGCTAACCATCGCTTTGTTATGAATTCATTAGAGGGACAAAAATAAATTCATTCACTGAAATATTATAGTCAGTCGCAAGCCAACTTCGGAAATCAATACACTAACAGACTAATACAAAGATAACGCCTTACTTAAAATTTTCTTAAATTTTTTAATGGGGTTGCAGCGTCGAGATATCTACTCGCTGGCTTTTGACATTGGCCACAATTGCAGACCACAATAAGATACGACAGGCTTCCAACTTCATCGTTTCGACCATCGCACCATTATTAGGATTTATGTACACATTGCCATATGATTTGCCTTGCCACAGACTATACATATTGCCACAAATTATCCATTTGCCACTTTGTATCAAACAGTTTCTGTCCAAAATACTTTATTAGTCTGTGCAAAGGTTTTTCTCATTTGGGTGTTTGTCTTTTGCCGTCCCTGACCACTTAAAGGGCCTTCTAAATTCATAAGAGCGATTTAATCTAGCATAAGATTTATATTAAGGACGATCTAGTATAGTGACACGAACATATTGTACCTACGTTATGTTGTTAATATTAAATCATCATTGTTTTCTTTTAACCGTTTTGTACAGTGATACAAAGTATATTTTGTTTCTAAACGAACAAATATTATTTATTATATAGCACATTTTATATACACAAAGTAATATAGTAACGATTTTATTGCATATATTCTACCGTTGTCATTTTGTTATGTTGAATGGCAGTAATAGGAATAGAAAATAATTTAGTTTTATGTTTTCAAAACTGCCAATAGAACACTTTAAGTTACCGATGTTTCATATACAAAGACAAAGATTTCTATATTATATTATATTTATATGTATTTATTTTAATCGGTGATTCCACGGAACATATTTTCATATTTAGCACAACTAGATGTTTTTTGTAATAACCTTCGCTTGTAATACAACTAATATAATAACATTTGGTGTCCACAACACATTTAGAACGTGATTTTCGTACTAATTAATCACAGCATGAATTTGATTCATTATATCGATTTCCCGATTGTGATTAACAAGAATTTTAATTAACAGAAATCTCTGAATGACATAATAATAATAATAAAATTCAGTGATTACAAGCATAAGGGACCAAATACTATTGAAATTTATTGATTTATACCCAAACGTAATCTGTATTAACACTGACTACTAAGATTCATTATAATTTATGATAAATACGAACAATATAACAAAATCTTCCACTCAATAACGTAACATTTTATGATAGCGGATACGAATGTTATATTATTGTTATAATATCTCGTAATTTATTAATTTATTAGCCATATTATTATATTTATAAACATACCATAGGTTTAAGTATTTTTTTATCTTTTAAAGATTTTAGCTTAGAAAAGAGTGAGCTTTATGCAATATATAAAATCACTTAAGTATATTTTATACTTAGTCAAATGATTTATTCGCAGTAAAAGTTTAGAATTCAAGTCAAAACGTAACATTTTATATAGAATTTATGATTACTAAGCCAGTTTTTTAGCATACCTACCTCTAACAGGTATCGCCGATGAGATTTATTTTTTTTATTTTTCCAAAGCAATAAAATAATAGTTAAAGTTTAGTAGTCTAAAATAAGCATAATATAATATAATTTAGTGATGCTGCCAAAAGTAAAGCTTCGTTATGAATAGTATTGCAAAAATTATGTAAAACACATTGGCAGTTATTGCTGATTTAACAATAGATATTTAGTTTAGTAACTGTCGTAAAGCTAATAAGATAAAAATTCTTTTCAGCATTTAATTGTTTTGGCTTCCCAGGCGACGTCAACGAAACTTAAAAAAAAAATTCATTCCAAAATTAAATTCAAAACAATTTGTGTTCAACAATTTAGTTTGTTTGAAATATAAGGTATCTGCGGAAAGAATGTCAGAAATACTGTGTTTTTCTGTCAGAAATATGGATATCAATGCCTGGAAGCCTCGTTATGTGGGTTAACATTGGGAATATATTAGACACAGATGATATAAATCATGTGCCGCTAGGTCTCGTGCGGAGGGCGGGTCGGCTGACGCAAGTGAGGGAGCACCCTTACCAGCGCACTGCCTTACCGGCGCCTTAATTCCCGCCAAAACGCTCTCACGCCGCCATTTTGTTCAAGGTGAGAAGCGCGTGGCACCTTGTGGTAAATACGCTTGACATTTATTCCGTAACAATTGATATGAATCTCGTTTTTTTAAATGTCCAGCATATTTGTCACGAGCTTTACTGCCTCTGCTTACCGTCTCTCTGTGTCCTTATTTATTGTGTACTTATTAGTTTGTACGAGGATATGCAACTTTCTATTGGATCTGAAGTGACACTGCATAATTTGTAACTGTGATTTTTATATTTTCTTCTTTTATAGATTTTAAACATGTTGTGATGCGAGGCGTTGTAACATTGTTTTAGCGGTTGTATTTTCGAATTGCACAGCGTTACCAAATTACTCATTTTGTTTTTATGTCGCTGTTGTAATCACAACATGTGCTTTCTAAGAGTCACGAATGCATTATCTATGCAAATAATGTTCTGGCGGGTATTGTTTAGAATAATGTATATGCAAGGTAAGAAGGATTAAAGTGATCGTCATGGACCTACTTATAAATCATTTTGTAACTTGTTCAACGTAACCAAAAATTCTGACCGGTGCTATACTTCGGTTGTGAAATCCTTCTTTCCTAAAGTTCGCCCAGTATTAGTCAAAGGGAAGAGCATTTTCAGAATTAGTGCCATCGCTCCAGTATTAAATAAAAATGCCCCATCCTTTGACTTAACGTTTATATATTCATCACAAGATTCTTAGTCAATATAAGATTTTTATATGAAATTTTTAAGCTAGTTGATTCTATATTTTGCCTTAGGTATTATTTTATTTACTTTCTTATTTGAAAGTTTCTTATGAGTAAGATTTTTTGCACTTGTGTCCTTGTGGATTTATGTGGCATCCAAGCCACTTACGTATTTTCACGCTTTACATCAAATGGATTTTCAATCTGAATACTATTCTTAATTTTTACGAAGAGATTTATATAATTATGTAAAATAATATTTCGATTGTTGATTGTAAATATTAAATGCATTTTCAGAAGATATACATGCAATAAATTGTCTAAAATTTTCAGCAGGCGTTTTTTATTTATTAGCTGATATAGTTTCGCGTTTGTTTTTTTTATTTACAATACATGTGAACACAATGAGTCAATAAAGTTGATGACGTGAAGTATTTTGGTCAATTGTAGCCTCACACGACTAACATGCAACTCCACAAGGCCAAGTTCCCGTTGACATAATAATTACAAAGTGCACCGTCATAACTGCTACTGTCACAATGCAGATATTTGTAACTATGTATTTATATTATATGAGTCACTAACATGCAAATATGTAATGACATTATTGATACGTATCACAGAATTAACATATATTTTTTTCTTAATCGAATGCTATCATATACAATTATTGAATTACAATGATGTGTTAAATAACTTACATACTTGCATCGGGTGCTATGGTTATATAAGTGATAAATTTATTACCTATGCTTGTCTGTTATGGCGATGTTTGATGCATAGGTATCCAGATGTATCAGGCACCGCCTTTGGGAACTATTGGGCATTTAATCCTATATTGTAGATTATCATTATCATACTAAATTATTTTAACATTTTCAGAACCATTAACTAAGTAAACTAATTTAAATATACGTTGTATAATTATTAACAGGACCATAGCATAATGTCGCGGCACGAATGCCTGATAGCCTCCCTTTATATTATCAGAATTTTATATTTGAATCCGTACACAATAGATCGATCCGAGATCCAGTTTTATCGCTTTTTAGCTGCATGTCGCCGGTTTCCGTACTTTTTGAGATCATGAGCCGTTTTGCAAACAAACAGATTTTGTTATATAAATATGGAGTCTAACGTTTAGCGCGAGCAGCGTAAAAGCGTTGAAGCGTTCGACCTCGCGATTGAGGCTACGTGTACTCGGACCATGACATTTTGATACTAACATTCTGTTTTTTCTCTCTTCTCGTTAACCCGGCTAGGTGAGTGAGGAGTTAACGGAGAAGCGGTCGGCTCCCGCAATGGACACTATGTCGCCGTAACATTATCATCGGAACATCGACCACCATGTAGCTATAGCTGTTGGGCCTTTCAAGTTAACATGTACTATGTATTTTAATAGTCTAACTATTAACATTATATGCCTGTTATGTTTATAACAAGATGATCTTTATTAACAATTTATTATATTTTGAAGTGGCACACGCCATCGACTATATTTACTGTATTGTAACATTGTACTTCTGTTGTCGCTTGACCGTTGTTGTTAGAGCACGAATGTTGTTAGGTTACCCTACCTACCGCGGCGCTAAATTTATTTAAGCTATCTTTAGAGTTTACTTATTTATTAGATTTAGATATATATATAAATATTCACAAAATATTGTAAATGTTAATTTTGTTAAGCATAAAATTTGGCGCCGTTAAAATATGAAATGTTTTGGAACTGTTTCTATTTTCGAAATTTTATATTTCCATTTAGTTGAAGCAATATATTACATCTCTTCTATTTGGATGCATGATTAATTATTGCGCAGATGTTTGAAATACTTTTTCACATATGAACTTTTACAGTTTTATAAATGTTTTATAAGTATAGTACAAATTACATAAATATTGGATTTTTGGAGATGAGAAGAACCATCGTTTCTCCAGATAGCAAAAAGAGGCAGGATAGCGGTAACTGATTAAATGTAAGTATCAAAGCTAATATTTTATCAAAAAATATATAGAGCAATATTTAAATTGGACTGATATCGAATCGATAGTCTAATAATTTTTTCGTATATTCATCGACCGCTTTCATGTTTTGGCAATATATTACAATCTTAAACCAAAGAGTTAATATATGTTTGTCATTGTTTTTATTTGAAAATTTTACATATAATGAATTCAAAATGTCTTCCGTTGTAGATTTATATCGTCGATGGGTGTACGAAACTATTTTTGTGTTTAGTTTTATTAATAGCATTATATTTTATATTCTGTAGTGCTTAATATTTGTGTATAACAAATGAAATATTGCGCATCCCAAGTGCCTTATATTGTACAATGTTTTCACTTTTGTGGTTCTATGATATATGTTATATTGATTATTTAAACATAGAGTAAAAATAAGAAGAGATTAAATTATTGTTAACTTCGCTTAATATTAACTATAACTATGTAATATCAATGAAGTAGTTAATAATATTTTTGTAAGCACATAGTTTATCTAGATTTTAAAGCATTTTCTTATTTCTTTTTCTCATACAAGAATCTCTTGTATAAACAATCTCGAACTATTAAATATTTTTAGATTAAAGAACGCACATATTTTGAAATCTCAGTATAAACTCGAAATTTATTAAACAAATGTAAAAAGTTGAAAAGTTGAGCAAATGTTTCATGTAGTTATTGTTATGTACATAATAGTGTTATCAAAGGCAATAATATTTTGACAATAATTTACTATGTTAACGTTAGTGCAATAGATGTTATAACAAATTTAAATTTTATAATAGATTCTGATGATTTTGTGCGAATGTTAAAAAAAATTTGAACAGATCTGATATTGAGATTAACGAAAGATAAATATATAAATAGAAAAAAATATAATGTTAATCTGGAATTATAATCATTAAATTTTATTTAGATATAAGCATTAATATTTTCACTTCTTATTGTTTATCTGAACAAAATTTTTTGACATTTTGATATCTCAAATTTTTACAAATTTAATATGTAGGTTTTAATTCACAACAATCATTAAAGTTACAAACACTCCGTCCATGATTACTTCATTATTTAAGTACTTAATACGAATATAACTTGATGTTAAAATGCTTACCTTTACATTGAAACATGCACCTATGTCAATTAGCCAAGAAAAACATACAATTTCATCACAAATATCTTTTCTAATATTTTATATGAGAATTTTCTTCTGGATTCTGTGTTTCATCTTGTATTTCGTTTTGCTTATGTAGATTTATTTTTCACTTATTTTATATTGCATAATTTAATTTTCATGTTTTTCTCATATGTTTGATCTGGTTTCGTTAACGATATTCTAATCAGCGTCGAATATTATAACAGATATAAAAATATTTTATTATAATAAATAGATGATATTTAAAATATCTTATAATTTACTTTTAAAGTAAATTTATTTACTTTTTAACATTTTGCTACTATGCTGTGTTTGGTACAAAAAATAATATACAAAGCATTTGCGACAGATGCCATAAGCTTTGTTACACGATCTTAGTAGAATATCTATGCAATATTGTGATTAAAGCGATTAACGTACAAAGATTTTTAAATGTCTGTTTATAGTAGTTAAAATGTTTCATACACGCGTCTGAGACATAACTTTGTGCCATCACCAACGGACTTGTGTTATTTTTTATTTGTACTTATTTAACCTACAATGGCGTATCACTAGTGCCTTACTGTAAATATTTATATGCTATTAAATCAAGTATTATAGAGGAGAAAGGATTCTAACAGTTGTTTTCCAAAATCAAATATAGTATACTTTTATATCTTAGTTAAGTGAGATTGTGCATATTACTTATGTCTGTTTTGATGTGTGTTTAAGATTGATTTTGGCATTAGTAAATATATTATTTCAAAAATGTACAACCTGTCTTTCTATTTTACATTTGACCCTGTTCAGTAATGATATTCGTTATAAATTTTAATACACGAGATATTTCTTTACCACATAGTATCTATTTCAAAAACTTCAAAAGATTAAATATATGAAAGAATTGTTTGTTTGAAATTTAAAAGTAGACGATAAATTCATATATTGGTGTAACATATATTAATTACATAAAAATTTCTTGAACGTTACATTGGCTAAACATTGATGTATTTAAGAGTTCCGCTTAAATGTTCCATGTATTTTAAATGAATCATTTTTATAGTGATATAACCAGTAACGCTACCTGTGAGAAGAACGAGAAGTTTTTTTATTCCATGGTATCAAGAGAGGGAATTATTGTTCTAGGAAAATAAAAATGAGAGCTATCTTTAGTTTATAGGGCAGCTCCACCTGTTGTGGAAAAAGTGGTACTAAAGTAACGTGGATGTTCAGGAGGAAGAATCCTTTTACCTCAACAGATAGCGTCTCCCGTAAAGTTACACAAAATTGAATCTATTGCATAATTTCTAAAAGAGAAAAACCTTTAACAAGTATATGCAGAAATTTAAATGAAAACCTTAATTATTTCTTAAAATTATTAAATTTACTAAATTATTCCTAAAATATGAGTCAAGTATATCCAAACAACAATATCAGAAACACTCGATTCACCTTCTTTAATAAGCATAAGAAGGTGTACACAATATTTACTGTTACCAGTGAGCGTTATCAAATGAGTCTTATTGTTTTAACTCTGATTCTTTGTTGGAAATTATTGTTTATTTATCAAAACGCAAAATTCTTTTCTGTAAATTGTAAGAACATTTAAACAAAAACAACACATCTCGTGCGAAAAAATGTTTTATACCTACTAAATAATTTTTTGACACAATGACATTAGTAGTCACTTTGAAATGATGTTATTGGTCGCTCTGAATGAAAAATGATATTTAGCGCGTGAATACTATCATAATTTATAATATTTATTCCGCACTGCTGTTTAAGTTGTAAAGATTCATAAATATTGCAGATATTTTTACAAACTTAGTTTACCCTTGCAAACTTCAAGACAAACTTAAATTGCAAAATAGTTATGAGCGAAAAGTTTGTAATAGAATTTCATTCATAAATTTAACTTCCCCTGTAGTCTGCAGTATTAATAATTATCACGTGCTAGACATTTTAAAAGCAAAATTATGTGATATTTTTTATAAACAACTGGATATTATTCATTGTTCAAAAACTAATAAAACTGTGTTATATGGGATACGTTTCATGGTCAGCTAAAGGTTTCGAAAAATCTACAGAACATATTTGGACGTATGTATACTATTATAAAACAATATATAATTTTCCTAGTTTACACTTTAATACGCTATACCTAAGACTACATGTTTGCCTCGATGTTAGGATGGTAATGCTTGTGGAATATCGGGAATCTTCTGGTTCACGGGGACAGGTGTTCGCCTTGCGGAGTCAGCAAAGTTACTCATGCTGTACTTTATCCTCTCTTACAATTTTAAATTAACCTTCAAAATTACTATTATTATATTTCCTGTATTCACAAATAAAAATTATTTGCAGTGTGGAAAAAAGTACATATTTACCTGCCTTCAAACACTTTCATCTATAATATGTATGGATATGTAATTACATACGATTAAATTTTATACTTACTATCCAAGTCGGCTTTGCCTTGTAATATTCTATATTGTTGTATTTTATTCGTTATAACTTTGATATATATGCATGAGATCCAATAAATGATGCATAATTGGACCGGTATTTTTATTTTTAACATTTATAGGCCGTCCCATAATAAATCTTTCTCATGTGAATCATAAAATCCTAAATGATGAATGGGAAATCGTATTTTGGCTTAAGTATGATGGAGATCTCTTGTAGATAAACCTTAAAATGTGGAATTATATTAGGTAGATTTCGCAACAAAGACGTTAAAATGAGGTTCAGTCGTAATTTATGGTTTATGGAACTATTTTAATGTTCATGTAATAAAAGATAAGATATAAGCAAATAAATATTACCTCTTCATAATCACATTCCAGAGAATATCAAAGCAACACAACAAAATAATTCAATGTTTGAACAACAAACGAAAACAGAAAGCAAAATCTAACATTCAGAGGTTATAATATAATTTTGCAGCATTGTTTCTTTGAAGTATTGTGCGTGCGAGGGAATCCTAGATGGCTAGGGGCAGTCGCTCGTAAAATTGCAGCGAATCTTGGGGGGACGTCTCAAGACGCCCGTGCATTCTTATACGTATAGTAAATAAAAAGATATTAAATAAAAACTTTTTTGAAATAACAGCTTTTTCTTGTAATTTTTAATTTCGTATTTAATTTTACTTATGTAAAATTATAACCAGCATGTATTTTTTGGCAGAATATTTTTATTGCAAGGTATTACTTTTTTGCACGTACATTTTATTTATAAGAAAAAAAATTTAATATAAAATGTAATTATTTCTTTCTAACATACGTAGAGAATTTATTTTATTTTATACTCTTTCTACTTTTTCAATATACTGTTCAACAAAGAATCAACCCGGACAACCTTAACAAAGTCGAGGGCGCGGGGTCGTAAACTTCCCCTTGTACGCCGACACTCACTTTCCTACATTTACACACGTTCATTTCAATACGAGAACCAGACTTCCAATAATTTTGTAACAATTTAGTTTTCATATGCTAAGATCAGTCTTTTGATTGTTATGGAAACATACATACAATATTTTCTTAGCTTTTCAGGATAAATGTAATAAAAATGAAACAAATTGATAATATTTTAGGAGACACTTCCTAATACGTACTATGAATATGACGTGAGCAGAAGCACCTTATTGTTCTAGTGTGATCTATTATAATTATAACCGTGTTAAATAAATTAAAATAACTATGTTTTGTCTCTTTAAATTACTTCTCAAACTATTTCACAAAACAAGTAATCATTATTTACTGTAAGATTTTCCCGAAGTTTTTTAATTTATAGGTATAGTACTGAGGAATACACGCATTTAGATTTAATAATCAACACACATACAAATATTATAGTTATAATAATCTGATAAAATATACTATGTGTTAATATCTCTTGAAATATAAATTAATGTTTTGTTGTTCCTGTTTTTAATTAGATCTGTAGGCTTGTGCTATTAATTATTTTCCATCAAAATTAATTTCGTTGATCCTTCGGGACCTCTAATAACAAAGTAACTTTTATCATAAGTTCAAAAAATTTACAACGTCCGTTTTTCACATAAATTAAATTTCTACTACTAAGGTAATTCTGACATGAAAAATGTCTTCTCTGTTCGCTACTTATATTTTAATAAAATTTTGAAAAATTTCCCTAGTGGCTGACGTCAGATATTTTAGTTCGGACTTCGCTTTGGTTGAAGAATAAAATGAGTGGAACTGGAAATTTATTGCTAGACTATCTACAAAAAAGGTAGATATTCGCTAATCTAACTTATCAGTTAAATGTTTCACTATTATTAGAAACAATGTACCTACAGGGTCCATATTATATTTTTTCATCTAAACGATCTTGTAATATATTATCTGTTCTGAAATTTAAAACGCATTACACTGACCCTTATCGTCATAGGCGTTCATCTACCCTTATATGTATGTTTGTCATCGATTTGACGTGTCTGTATCGGACTTATTATATTTTCAGTATTTCACTTAATAATAAAAATATAAATAAATAATAAAAATCACATAAAATCCGTTTCCGATATTTAATGTACGTTTTAATATCTTTTCACAATATTTTTATTTCTCTTGCATTATAAATTCCATTTCAGTAAAGCTTTTATTTAGATATATATTTCTATGAGTACATTGCTATTAATTGTAAGGGATAATCTGTTAGCTACGGACTTACCAGAATTTATCTCCCATAATTACCCTTTATCAACGATTCATAATTACAGTCCACGTAAGGTGATCATAGAAATCATACCTAAAGTTATTGTCTATAGTGAGACAAATAGTCTTTTGTTTATAAAGATCTGTAATAGCAGATCTATATACTACTAATAAGTAGTATTATATTTATATTTGATATAGAACCTATACATGTTTTCATTGTTATATTTATACCAGAAACAGAAATAGAATACAATAAATCAATCTACTTCAATGTAGTAACATCAAATGGGATTCATTTTTTATGGAACTCGAAATGATTAGAGACTCACTTAGTATAATAAAGCCGCAGATAGTTTTAAAGTAATAGTTATGAATTCTATTTACCTATTATACTTGACAATAACAAATCTTAAATATGCTTGTTTCATAACAATATGTTATGGTCCTTAAATATGAAATAATTAGTCTAAAGACGTTGTCTCGTAATTAGCTAGCATTTGTATTTCAGAGGCTTATTCAGCTTTTAATTAAGAGAATGTTTCAGTGAGTCCCGGTTAGGTAGCTTTTACGAGCATTTAATTAATAATGTAATCAAGAATTATATTCAGTTTCGTAATAACTATGAATCTCATTATCTTAATTGGTGAAACGTTATTCTAAGAATTTCATATTCCAAAATTGGATTACAGTTTTATGAGTGCTTTGTTTTTAATCCTTTGTTTTTTTACCAATATATTTGCATTAGAACTGTTAGTCACTAAATACCAAGAGCAGTAAATTAAATAACATTACCAACTGAGTATTTTAGATGGCTACATTCACAAACTTTTTGTTTACAAAAAGATTTTGTTTTATAAACAAATACTAAGTACTATATTAAAAAAAAACAAACGAGTTATTAATCGTTGGGCATTTATGCGAGGTTCAAAGGAAGATCTCTATATTTATATAGCGAGAACAAATTTTGTTATTTAGTGTGGGTGTTTATTAATAGCATAAAAGCATCAAACTTTCATAACCCATATAGTGGGTATAAATTAAAACATTTCTGACATTTGTTGTTCAGTCTAAAAGTTTTTAAACAGCGTCGGTCCGTTTTGTAGTTTCAATGGATGTAAAGACATGTACATATCTATCGTATAGTTTGAGTAATAAAATTCAGTGCTTACCACAAAGACAGTGAGAACGGCACTATTATTAGAACATTTAATGAAAATATTTTAATATCAATTTTCAATAGAACATTTAGCTTGAATATCCAAGCTAAAATACTATATATATTTTAATGAAGGATAAAAATAATAAAATTATTTCTGTAAAGCCACACTGTGTGTATACGCTTTTATGAACTCTAAATATCATCAACAGAATTCTCACTCGCAATTATAAAGTGTCATTTCTAATTAGAAACGGTTTGGATACGTTTACAGCTGCCACTCATCTTTTTATGGCGCGGGCGTTAGTTTATTTTTTATATCTACAAATTTTATATACTTCCTATTTAAAAGAGCTATATTTCAAATTATAGTGAATTTTTATGTTGCATGATATTTTATTTCAAATCTTTATTGTTTACTCTGAAATCGAGTTTTAGACTATTATGCTCGAAAAATTTTTGACATACTTAGATAACTACGCTAAACTTATTAAACTTTTAAACCCATTATTCAAGTAGGGGCAGGTTTCCCAGACCAAATGTTTTAGATCACCATTAATCTGCGCCCGGTTATTAATATAATATTTTTAATAATTGTATATATCGGATTTATTACAAATTCATTGTTTTTTAAGAGAGGGTCGCCAGCCTCGCTGACGTAACAAATGTCACTTCTTCTAGAGCGGTCCATGATATTAAAAATGAAACTTCAATTGTTCTTAATGTTCCTGTATTTCTCGAAGGTTCTT
>DVQO01000268.1:0-21357 GCA_018231785.1 Danaus gilippus
ATTGCACCGGAATACACCAGTGGGCGATGGGGTCGTCACGTCCCGACGCCGGAATTCTAGCCATCGCCTTCCATAACCAAATTTATTCAATTCTTTTCTGATTCAGACAGTTTACCTGATTGTGTTGAATAAGAGATCAACAAAACACAAGAAGGGGCTAAAGCCGAAAAAATCATTAAGATTTTATTAACGGAATAAAAAAAGAGATTCTTTGTTCGACTATATGCTTTTAGCGTTAAAGAATACATTTTTAACTCCTGAAGGTTTAAATTGTTTTGCATATGTTAAAGTTCTTTTATAATATGGGCATCTTTTTTACATCCAGATCTAGAGGAAGGAATGAAAATTTGCAATAACTTACACTACCTTTTTGTGACGGGATAACCTAAAAATATTCCCCTGTTTTTATAGTAGGTACAACTTACTGATTTTAAAATATTACCTAACTGTATGTAAAACGTTTAGTAGAAAGTATTATCACTTCTTAAAACAACATGTCTTGTTAAGCCGAAGTAGTACCTAATCATATTACTTATCAGTAAAGTGTAGATAAATTAATTTAATAAAATTGAATTATACCAGAGATAGATCGTAAAGAGGTTTCGCCATAGTTTCGAAATAGATTTCGATTTTTTTTTAAATGTCGTATCTTAGATCAATCGGAACCATGCCTTAGTTTCTACATAAATAATGCATATGCGCGTTATTTGTTACATATTTCCTTCTCTTTCTTTGCAATACAAACGTAACAAAAGGTACCTAGTATGCAAAATTAGGTATGTAGCAAAATATCAAAACGAACATAGGTAGGTATGTTGACAAATTAGGTACTCGAATATTTAAGATAATACAAAAAGGTGCCTTACAGCAAGTGCGATTTAAGATTTATATTAAATAAAAACTTTTTTAATAATAACTAAATACTTATCAAAATAAGTACATAAACAAACAATAGAAAAAACAAAACATTTGCCAAAACTAAATCAACAAGACCCCTTCCATCTAACTTCATTATATCTCATAAATATTTATTGTTGCTAAAGGATGTAGAACCTATGTGCCGTGACTGCTGGCAGTTTGGATATGAATCAATGCGCAATGTTGATTGATCGTCCTTGACGGGAGGTCAGATGCTAATCAAAAAACGGCTCTAAGATTCAAGGATCTAAACCACAACGTTAGGTTTTGTAAAGACCTTGAAATAAACTTGAGTCGTATAAAATACACCCAAAAGTCACAAATAACATCAAATATTCTATGTAAATCTATTGAAAAAACGACGGAGAAAATTTGCCCTTTATTATTGTAAAATATTTTCTAAAATATACGTAGAAATTAACATTAAATTTAATATAATCGCTATATTAATCATGAATTATTAAAGAGACAATATACACCAGCCATGTTATATTCAGATAATAAAAAAAAATGTTTTTGCACAAGTATTAGCAATTGCATCAATTATATCTCAACAGTATAACCCTAGATGACAGATGCTATTTAGTTCTAGGAACTTCATCTACTTGCAAAATCCTTTGTCATTTGTTTTTCAAGTTTAAGTTAATGTTATTCCATATTATTCTAATCTTGGAATGTTATTCTATAGTCTAGCCCTTTTTTATAAATAAACAAATTAATGGGATTTAAAACAAACATAAATTTTGTGGGAAATCAATTTTAATGTTTAGAGTTATTAATGTTATCACAATTTGGATGTTATGTATTAATTTAGAAATTTTACTAAATAAAAGAATCAATTTTGTATCCATAGAAAATGAATAAGTCTAAGTTCTAACCAATCTGCCTAAACACACTAACCTAAGCTGACATTTCATTTAGAAGCACCTAAATGTTAGGGTAAAATTGTCAAATGTATGTTATACCTTTTCAAAAACATTCTCATTTATATACCTACCTATTGCTAAAATATATTTATGCATAATGTCCAACTTGTTATAAACCTTTTTTATATTCTAGCTGGGTAGTCTATTTTCTGGTGGCTGTCTTTCATTTAATACCCTTTGTCCAAATCATGGGATTATTTAGCTGTCTAGTTTTTAATTTCATATTTGCCACCCTACAAGTTTATTCAGCTAGGATCAAAGTTTTGTAAAAATAAAGAAATCAGCTCATCGAGAAATAAGAAATGATTATATTCATTCACTTGCATGTATAAAATAACCATGCACAATTTCTTACAAATGCATCTAATATTTTCAATTGTTGAATCACTAGAATGCAGGTTCACCTTAGGTTTTTTAAAAATAAAAAGAAAACATTTGGGTTTAATTTTTATTTTACACATTTAAGACAGAAGATTACATTTAATGTGCAGCTGCAAGTGCAATTAAAAAATAAATGTATAAAGTATAACAAATTTTAACCATACACATACAAATCTCTTTATATAGCCCACATAAAATATAATTGGAAACCATTAAAGTTCTCAACTATTATAGTTCCAAATAAAACAAAACCACAATTTGTAAGAAAGTTTAATAATTATAGAAGTATGGAAAAAAATTTTATGCAATGTGTCAACAAAGTTAAACAATAAATTTAGATAAGTTCTAACATATGATACTATGCTAGGTAATAAGTCTAGGATTTAACTAAAATTTTTCAATATAAATACATTAAGTGATTTTAGCCAGCCTTAGACCATTAGCCGCTCTTGAATAGCAAGATAGCCACCTGGCCCAAGTAGAAATAGATGAAGTGGCGCGTCTCGTGCGTCACATACGACCCGAAGTTTCGGCCCACAATGCAGTGCCATGTCGGGTTGTACTTCTTATCAAACTCCTTCTTGATGAATGCTGCTATATCCTGCAATCAAAAACCATACTTCCATGTGAACTGTACAAATATTTTGTTGACAAAGAAAAAAATATTTAATAGATATTACTTACCACATGGTGACAATTGTAGGTACTTAAGAATAAGTGTGACGGATATGATACTGAAATTCCTGCATATACTTATGACAATTGACTTACATATATATGGAACTTGTACAAATTTTGAATCTTATAGTTATAATTAAATAGATAATGTGTCCAGAAACTACATTTGATTTTGAAATGTTTTTAGTAATATTACAAGAAATAACTTAATTACCTTCTCAATATTGAATTTTTCAAGAGCCTGCGTTGCACAGTCAACAGCATCCTGCTGCATTTCTTCGCTCATGTCAGCATTCTTGATCACCGCCTTGCGGTCACACATCTTGTCAGTTTGGTTGCTATGAAAGAAAATATGTTATAGAAATGGCCCTTTTAGATTTCCTGACTCCCTACAAAATGTTCAACAAAAAACGAGAAACTAGAGAATGTTTTCTTTTAGCTTATTGAAACCTACGTCCTAAAACAAAATAGGCTAAGTACGCAAAAGACGACAGCACTCTGAAATGATTTTTAAGTCAAAGAATTTAGATTCATATTTCCGCTCATGACTTCTTTTAGCACCACATACTCGACTCGCGCCAAATAAGTCCGATTTAAGTACTAGACACTTCCGACAACCCTTACAAAAAGGTTATCATAATCTCGACTAGTTAATTGATTTTCCACATGCGTAAACCGAACCATTGATTGTTTATGTTCAATAACAGGAGCTATAAATAACTTAAAAGGTCAGGCGTGAATCCATCCCCGCGCGCACTTTTACAAATTATCTTACCCACCCCGAACAAAAATGAATTCTAATTTTTAATATAGAAGTCGAAAAATATTCCTAATAATACCTTGATTTACACAATTTTACTATAGATTTTCTAGTGGTTATCTTTACAGAAGCGAATGCCTTAATACCCGTCATGAAATATAATAAAACAGCGGCTAAAAAGGCTCTACAAAAAGGACATTAAATCCAAAAAAAATACTTCCACCATTACATGGGTTATCACCATAGAAACATGGAAATTTAATCAATAACTATAACTTTACTAAACATTTTGGGTAATGTTATAAAAAATCATGTTAAACGACAAAAGGTTTTCACACATTTTTAAGCTAAAACAATTATTAAAGAATAAAATAATATTTAGAATCCGCAGGATATTAAAAACTCTTCATATTTCACGAAATAATTTAAATTTTACTTACATTAACGTCGGACTATGAACAATTTCTCACGTAATGATTTTGATACCGGAGATTCTTTGCCTACTTTCTAGAGGATTCTTTCAAAGGCTTCTTTCAATGAATATTGCTTCGTGTCGCGCTAGGGGGCGTTCTAAATTTGAATATGTTCTAAGATCAAAAAATATTATAAATACATTTTTAAACGTATATAACTGGTCAAAGAATTTATAAATTACAACATAATTTAGATTTTTTCAGATTCTAATAAACAGAAAAAGTAAAATCAACAATCCTATGTTGAAGAATTTTGTTTATTACAATAAAACAAATAATTTCATGGCATATAATTTAAATATAAAATTGAATTGTTGTTTAATAAAATACATAAAATAAGGAAATAAATTAAATACCACAACATAAAATTTATTTTTAAGATACATATCCGAACGGAGAACGCTCGTCTCGCCCACATTCTACTACGTGCCCGAGTCGCCATTTTGATTTGTCAGATGTGTAATTTTTAGTAAACGCTGACGGCCCACTTTTAAAATATTTAAATAAATTCTGTTGAACTGTAATTACCTACTATAATTTTAACTTTATTCTTTTAAAAATCTCCCAAATATGTCCGGAGGTAGTGGCGGTAGCAGGAATGAATGCAGAATATACGTTGGTAATCTGCCTCCAGATATTAGGACAAAGGACATCCAAGACCTTTTTTACAAATTTGGTAAAGTCACGTTCGTTGATTTGAAGAACAGAAAAGGACCACCGTTTGCATTCGTCGAATTTGAAGATCCTCGGTGGGTATTATTTTACATTAATTGTTAATTATTTTACTCTACCAAACTGGTAATGGTGGTAATTTATAAATTATTACTTTGAAAACTTTTACATTATTGTTTTGTGTTGAATACAAAATTAATAAGTCTAAACATTAATTCGCATGAAATATTCTATAACATTTAAAGAAGGTAAATTGACTGTTTCATAGTACCAAATATATATAATTAGATGCTTCATGACCATAATGACCTAAATCTTAATTACACATTGCTGTGGCGGTTTGGGTTCATACATTTTTAATTTTATATTCATCATACGAAAATTATATAAGATGCACAACTTTTACTTCCGCAATATATGATTTTTTTGAACTTATCCTTTCCCTATAGATAAAAAATATTAATATTTAGTCTCCTTGATTTGACCTCATTTGAACAACCCAAGCAATTAGTTAATGGAAATCAAATTATTGATTTTTTTCTTTTCCCTTCACTTTCATAATATTTTTGTTACCTGCACAAATTGTTGTCAAACAAATTGATAATTAATTTGAATTTTGAAAGAAAAGATCTGAAATTGATTATTAGTTAAATGCTATTTATAATGCTATTTTCAATGAATGTACTGTATATTCATCTCAAACATGAAAAAATATAAATACTTTACAATTGTACTCTACTTTTAAATTTATAAATACTTTGAAATGTTTTCATGTTCCATTTATGTACTTGTTGGATATTGGCCAAAACTTCCAACTTGTGGCTTCTCTATAAAGATATCCTCTAATCTTTTATTGTTATTTTCTGTGGCAATAATTGTTATCATTTCTAATAAAACTTGATTGTGTTATCAGCCAGTTGTTTAGTGATAATAGTATGATATGTAATGAGTACAGGGGAATAACTGGCATGTTTTAATCAACAATATAATTATTATATTCATTGAAACATTACACATATATATATTTTGTTTTTAGTTATTTATTTATTTAACACTTTTTGCACACCACAATTACAATCACAAACAATTACAAAATATACAAACTAAAAACAATGGTGAAACAAAAGGTGGCCTTATGGCTTATTAGCTATTTCTTCCAGACTACCTTGGGTTAGAGGATTGTTTTTGAAAGAGAGTATAGGGTGGAGCAATTTTAAGTACTCTTAAAATAAATACAACCACAACACATACAAAAATAAATAACAATAATAAATATGCATACATACATACATACATACATATAAATACATATATATACATAATACATACATATATGACGTTATTAAAATTTGTCATGATCATGTCGTCATAATTACGTTTTTAATTTATAATTTAAATGCTCCGCAACATAATTGGTAAATTTGAACAGTAATGTTACTATAAAGTATAAATCAATTAATAATAATATTATTTTAAATGTAAGGTCAAATAATAATATTTGTGTATATAAACAAACATTTCTGAACAAATCAATTCTATAAGGAAATTGACAAAGTATTTAAAATTCATGAATTTTCTGCTTACGGAACACTAACAAGGAGAGCGCTTAGCTTAGTCTAGAAACGGAAGTTAGTAAGTATGTTAAAAAAATAAAAATTATGTTTCAGGGATTTTTTAAGTGTTTCTTATATGTTATTTATTTTTCAGTGATGCAGATGATGCAGTTCGAGCTCGCGATGGCTATGACTACGATGGATATAGGCTGCGTGTAGAGTTCCCTCGTGGGGGCGGCGGTGGTGCGCGTGGAGGACGCTCGCAGCCTGATCGCTTTGGGCCGCGTCCGGCTGCACGAGGCCCACCAGCTCGTCGCTCGGAGTACAGGGTGCTAGTCACAGGACTACCGCCATCAGGCTCCTGGCAGGTGCGATGACACACACTTTAATACAGAAAGATCATAATTATAAATGGTAATTTTAATATCTTGTCTCATACCATATTCCTAGGATCTGAAGGATCATATGCGTGAAGCGGGAGACGTGTGCTTCGCGGACACGTTCAAAGATGGCACTGGTGTAGTGGAATTCCTACGACACGAGGACATGAAGTACGCCGTCAAGAAGCTGGATGACTCGCGTTTTAGGAGCCACGAGGGAGAGGTGTCTTACATCCGTGTTAAGGAAGACTACGGCAGTGGCGGCGGCGGCGGGCTCAGGGACAGGTGGGCGATGGTTGCATATAGCTAACACAAAAGCTAGCCTTCCCTTATATTATCCATTGACAAAAGACTAAATTGTCATTATACATAACTTCTTCCTACAGATCTCCTACATATCCGACCACGTCACCATCGTACACTCGTCGGGGCTCTCCATCATACTCTCCGGTGCGGCGATCGTACTCGCGCTCACGTTCCCGCTCCCGTTCCCGCTCGCCTGTAGCCACCCGCCCAAGAAACTACTGAGGTATGAAGAAATGTGCACATTTATATACACACATACACATGAACCTTTCAGTAAAGCAAACACAACACAGCTATCAAACACATAAAGTATTGAATTTCAAATTTAAGGCTACTTAATGATATAGCATCTATATAAAAGACACAAAACTATTTTCACTGCACTTCATAATTATTTAATTGCAAGCTGAATTTACTTTACTCAGATAACTTAATTTACTTTGCGAATTGAAATGATGTATAATATTTAATGGAAAGCATTAATATTTAAGTATATTTTGATAATTTAATCAACTTTCTTTGAGTTTTTAATTGTAAAAATAAATTAGATGGTCATGATTGAAATAATATGCTGAGCAACTGATAAATGTGTATGTTGTAAGATGTTATTTATTTAAATCCATTATTACTTGGTAATTGATTTGAATGAACAAAATTGTTGTTAAAAGAATATCCAACATACTAATACTTGTTAAATATTTAATATTAATGTTACATTAAATATTAACTATGGAGCAATTGTGACAAATTTGATTGAATGTAATATCTGAAAGTGTTTATTTACCATTAGATTTATTGCTTTTGGAAGAAAATTAATACAAAAATTATACTCAACTTCTTTATATAACACAACACAATCAATTACATGATACAAATTATATATTTTAAGGTCCATATAAAATATTTGTTTCACATTAATTTGACAGTGATCATAATTGTCCTTAACAACAGGTCCTTTTCACAGTTTCCTTGGAATTTTTATTTATATGTTGGATCTTATTTATTTTATAAGCTGGATAATGGACACTCGGATTACACTCAATAATTTGGATAATTCAGGATTGGACAGGATTTAGGAAAAAAAACAATAAGTTACTTAAGTCAGATTGCATGGAAAGGAATACACAGGATTAAGATTCATATTTGGACACAGGAGGGATACAAAATTTACACTGTTTTTTTTGTTTTTATTTTACAAAGTTAGCTCAACTGTCTTAGTGGTTTAATAGTGTTAAGTAATAGTTCACAAAATACTAATGGAGTGCTTTAATAACACGTGTTTTGCACTAGTGAAGTTCCTCAAATAGAAACTAAAATGGAATATAGATGCTAATTAATAGTTTTGGATGTTCATAGCAGACGAAAAAATTTAAATTAACAGTATTATATTAACGAAGACATTAAACTATTGAGTGATGACAGTGAGGACATATATATGTATAAGGAAGTCCAAATTAGAGCGGGTGTGGTCGGTGTTGTCCGTGTGTTTGTGTGTCACTGAACTAATGTTTTCTGCAGAACGTGGCGGCGGTGGCGGCGGCGACCCGTCGACCCTTTGACAACAATACACAACCCTTTATATGCCTATATGACGCGAAGATGGCAGACATGCGTGTACTATTGTCAAATGTGTCGCTTGTATACCACAACCTAACGGAGTGTATTATGATCAATTCGCTCCCCGTACTTCGGCGATGTGAGAGTTTTGTGTGATGATGGGAGTTATCGCGTCCTAGTTTTTAAGTTAGTTAAGGTGGTGTTTTTAATTAAATGTTAATTATTATCTTTTTTACACTGTAATGTAATGATGATTGTACTATGTTATGTTTATGTAAATATTTATTGGCTAATTGTCTCTGCATGTATGTCCTAGAGATCGAAGCTAAGGAATATTAATAATTATGTTTTACTGCTTTTTATCAATTCATGTACAATTATCTAGTAATAATATTTTTTATTCACATAAAATATTGAATTTTATCTGTAACAAATATAACATTAAACTACATATCGTTTATGATCCTCCTAGATTTAGATAATTTAATGTTCAAATCACAATCGGAATAATTTTGAAATGTTCATAATATTATAATAATTTAGTGAGTCTAGACTCTTAGACAGATGTCAGTCGATCGTCGGTAGCACGGGGGGTGGCCGTTGTATATACATACGAGTGTTGATAGTTATAATTAAAAGTATTTTCTTTTGTTTCATCCTCTGTGGATTGGACTCGATGGATGCTTGGCTGGAGGTGTTAGAGGATAGGATAGGACGGACGTAGCTAGAGGGCTGCGGGGACCGGACCGGATGGACGGACTTGGGACCGGACCCGGACCGGATATTGTCGGATCTCTGGGTATGATTTTGATTTTTTGCAATAACATGCACTCCCAACTACGAGCTAACCGATTACGGCCCTCGAGCTTTGCCTCGTTATATACAGTGTGGCTGAGTGTGTGTGAGATGCATGTGTGTGTGTGTGCGTGCCACAACTGTATCGATATGGATTGTATTAGATTTCGAAACGTCAACCCGATGTAGTGTATATGAATGTAATTTAGGTACTGGATCTGCATTCCAAAGACCAACACAGTTTGATGGATTTAATAAATTACATATGAATAATTTGATGTTGTTTTATTTAAATAATATTTACACAACTCTAAACTAATACAAAATCCTATAACATCTAGATTTTGAACCCCGAGTGTATAGCAACAACACCGAAGCTGATGTTTTCATAGGTCACCTGTCTGAAGCCAGCATTTTCTATCATCGTTTTGAATTTTTCCTTGAAAAAAAAAATTGAATCAGTTACTGAATCTTTATATATGGATACAAAAAAAACAAAAACATGTGTGTATGTACCTGATCAGGGAACTGTCGGATGCTCTCTACAAGATACTGGTAGGGTTGCCACTGTCCAGCAACTATTTGGCCCATGACTGGGATAACTTGGAAAGAATATTGGTCATACATCCTGCAAATTATGGATTTCCATATCAGTATTACCTAATTACAATGTAGTAAACGTAACACAACCAAAGTTAATATCATAAAAGGTTTAACACACCACTGTAGGGCTCCATTTGTTAGCTGACTGAATTCCAGACACAGAAATCGACCACCCGGACGTAGAACGCGGTACGCCTCCTCAAGGACCTTAGCATTAGAAGAGGAAGCATTTAAAATACAAGAAGATATTTTAATTCAACAGATCTGATTTAAATATATCTCAACGAAAGATGAAGTTAATATTATAAATATCATTGTCAAGTAGTTAGTCCATAAACTTCAGATTATATTGAGTTTATTATATGTACTTCAGAGAGTATTATACTTCAGTTAGTATTAGGTATACTTCAGAGAGTTATATTGAGAACAATCTTACATCATTTTACTCCAAATAGAAAAAAATGTATACCTTATCAATATGTGTACAGTTTCTTATACCAAAAGCGATAGTGTAGGCATTGTAACTGTCGTCGGGTAAAGGAAGTTTTTCAGCATCAGCACACACCCAATCTATGTCAACCATACTGTCCTTCGTGTAACCTAGCCTAAAATATTTCATTTATGCATTACATTTTGAATACAAATATTACGAAAAATACTACTGCCTTCTGAAATAATTATAAAAATTTCAATAAATTAGTTACATGTATGATATAATGAGAGCTACAGTAGAAACTCGAGCCCTCAGTTAGAGGGATTTGCGATTATCCGGACTGCTGACAAGTCCAGACAAGAAGGAATGTCAAAGCGTAAGGGAGTGCTGTTGTTGAGAGTGTCGTGCATCAAATTACAATTACCATATTTCTAAACCAAATAAAACTTATTATTTTAATTCATTATTACATATTGCAAATTACCAAATACATATTGTAATTTATTTTTTAAATAAACAATATTATGAACTACATAATATGCACAAAACCGGCTTGTCTTCATACTTTCGATTATCCGAATGCATATCGACAACAATTAGTCCAGTTAATAAGTTTCTACTGTATTTTGAATGCTCAATCTGTTTTTAGTTGAAAGTTCGGATTGTCTTTAACAACTTTTTCTTTTATTGGGGTCTCTTAACTTTTACTAATGTACAATGCACAATCTATTTTATAATGTCTAAATTTATGGGGACGACGTATGTTTCTTCAGTGCGTCTAGTTATCTATTTATTTAAAAGAAAAATTGGTTACATTGTAATAAATAATTGATAAACAATTTTCACAATTCATTAAATTTATATAACTTTTAATAGACCATTTAAATAGCACCATAAAAAAGTTATTTTATTTTATAGGACCAAAGTAATAAGTTAAAAAAATATATTTAATTGTCAATAGACAAGTGCATTATTTACAAAGTTAGAAGAAATACAATGGCATGCTTTTTATAGCAATTCACATAAATGAAAAAATGACCAACATCAAATTACAAACATCTGGTAAAAAAAATCGATTTTTCTTCAATATGATAACATTTATGAATTGAAATGAGCAAAGTATAGTTTTTTATGATTCTATGATGAATGTGGATTTGAAGCAAAACATGCAAGGATATTTTCTAAACTGGAATAAACTGAAATTTTTTATTATCGTTGGATTGTTGGATGCAGTGATAAACTATATTAAATATTAAGTACCTCTCAGCCCTTATTTTCCCGACATCCAACATAGACTGGTTTATGTCACTTATTGTCACACTACTGCGAACATCATTCGGACCAGCTCGATTTTTTAAATAATTAATATATCTGAATGCTATATCACCTGAAATTTAAATTTTATTAATAAAATTAAACATTCCACTGATTCATATGTCTTGAATGAGAGAAATTTGCTGTAAGTCCCTGAAAGTGGAACATTGTACAGGGAACTATAGACCTCTTTCTAAAAGCTACATAATAAGTCTTGTATAAGACCCAAACTAAGTAATGCTTAATTATGTTTTATATTAATAATAATAGACCAAAAATTTATACCTTCCATATTGTATCTTAACTTGTCTAACTTAAAATTTATCAAACTAAGTGATGCATTGAAAACCTACATATAAATACTTTGTGTCTGTTTAGACAAAAAAATATAGAAAATCTTACTATAGTAACTATTGGAAATGATTTATGAAAGTAAATCCATTTTAAATAATCACTAAAAACTTATTTTTTTAAAATAAAACATATCAATAAAGAATATTCCTCTCATAATTCTATGAATAAAAAAAATTATTTAAATTGTTATGGCCTATCGCAAGAACAATATTTATGATTAAATTTTTTTGTTCATTCAGCACTTTTAATACCTAATATTCTCTAGACATGTGTAATAGCTTTCTTTTAATCAATTGTTTATTTATCTAGCATCTGTGAAATTCTATAATAGAAAACCAATTTTATGGGATCAAAAAGATCACAAAAATATTTGTCAACTACATAAAAGCTATTTATTTTCTTTAGCATGTTAAAGAAAAGTAATAATGCATGTAAGAACTAAGAAGTAAAACAATCAAACAGGTTGATACAAAAAAGAAAAACAAGGATGAAAATCTATTGAAAACTTATTATATATGAAAAATTTTCTTTACTGTTAACTCTTATTTATTTATTTATTTATATCTTTTCCAACAAATTTATCTATTTTAATGTCTTTAGTTTGATAGAAAGACATATAAATTATGGGTCTCACCAGTTCCTCCAGCCATGTCTAATAACTTAGTACCCGGAGTTGGAGCCAATGTCATCATGAACATGTCCTTCCAAAGTCGATGGACACCAAAAGACATTACATCATTCATAAGATCATATTTATCTGCTACTGTTTCAAACACCTTATGCACTGAAACAATGTAGTAAAAAGTGTGACATACTAATAATTTTAAGTTTTTTTTTTTACTATAACAAAATAGTACAATTTAATAGTCGAGTTTTTACTATAGGAGGATACCTTTTTTGGTTTTTTCATCTTCATCTACTGTTTCGAAACCAAAATGAGTTTTCTTCTTTTCACGTTCATTTTGGGTATCTGCTTGGGAGCTGTAATACTTCACTTTACAAAGACTGTTGCTTGTTTTTGTAGTAGAGATTAACCGGAATATAGATCTTCTTATTGCCATCTTCAAACACTTCTTTTTTAGTCAGCTTTTACTTAATGTTAATAATAAATTTCAATTTTCGTGCAGATGATTCCTGTACTAGTGACATATACAGATGACATTTTCAGAATTTTTATTTGGCTGTGGATTCGTTCACTTTGAGATTTTTAATATTTTGCTAATGTCAAAAAGTGTAAAATTGTCTTTTCTTTAAAACGAATCCCCATTCTATTAAATAGCATAAAAAAATTAACGAATTATTTTTAAATCCCCGTAGAAGTCCCTTCACTTTTATAAAACATTGAAAAAGTAATGTTTATCCAACACCTCGAATAGTCTACCTACATATTTTACGAGGAAATTATGGTGATAAGCATACGATTGATATTATTATTGACTAGTGATAATGATAAGAACTGATATGTAGCATTTAGTATAAGAAAAGTCAAGTGGTATGTGTGCATAAAGTTATGAGACAAATATCATTTATAATGTCTTTTTGAAAACATGGCAAATTTGAGTTAAAAATTATGCCTTAAACATTTTCATGTAGAGAATATGGTTAAGTTCGTAATATACAACATTCCCCACATCAAACAAAGATTCGACTGGGATTGCGGCATAGCCTGCGTTTTGATGTTGTTGTCAGAAAAGCAGAGAAATTATTTTAATAAACATTTTTTTGAAATATGTCAACAAGAGGGATTTGGTACTAACACTTGGACAATTGATATATCGTATTTATTAAAACGGTAAGAGGTATTCAATCTAAATAAGACTACAATAGATTTCGTGGCCTGTTTTCTAATGTTATCCTGTGACTATTCTCACCAGCGCAGGGACACTTGGTCATAAATTATATTTCTGTACAACTTTGCACGGGCATGTAATATTCTTAGTTGGAGTCGTGTTCGCATCTCGCACGACGTCTTTTGACGACAGATTGCAGGTCAACTTGTGGTCCTGTTATGTGTATTTTAACTTACTTGCAAGTTAAAGACACCTATCAAAGATATATTTTAATTGCAATATTTCAATAACATAAAATAACTTATGAAAAGGTCGTTACTTAAAATTTTATAACTAAGAGTAGGTAATAAAATTGTATTAGAACGTCTTTAAGAACGGTAAATTATACTTTTTTATTGTTTTTCTTGAACCACACAAATCTCAATCAAATTATTTTAGGTTTGACATCAATCATCGCTTTTACACTACCAGTCGTGCTCCTTATTGTAAAGCTGGTAGCAGTGGAAACAGGCTGACTATAAATGTAAGTCATTAGTTGTATAAACATAAACATGATAAATAAATGCAAAAATCAATTATTAATTACGGAGTATTACTAATATTTTTAAAAGAACAGGATGCAGATCGCGTCAAAATTAGATTTGCCAAGGCAGCCGCTAATGACATTATCATCGTTGACGGAACTCTCTCCACAATGGCATTGATGGACCACGTAGCCAGAACTGGACCAGCTCTGGTGCTTGTAGACGAAGCCTTATTGTCCTGTGACTTGTGTAAACATAACAAGCTGTCTTCTGAAATTAGGTTGGTAATTGTTCCTCTATTATTCTGCCAATTCAATAGATGACAATTGATTTATTAAAATATTATAAAAGAAAATCCTTAAAAAACGATTAAGGTTCTTTAAAACAAACGACCGGAGTGAAACTTCTCTTTCTTCAACTTAACGTATAAGGTAAAGATAGAATGGAAACTTGTACTCTCACCGATCTCTTTCTCCCCTCCAGTAGTAAATGAAAGTAACTTCATATCTTTTTATCTTTGCTAAATCATATCTCTTGTTCTCAACTATCATTCACAGTACCCGATCAAACGGTTCGTAACCTTCACAAGTATGAAAAGAGGTTTGAACTATTATTATTTTTATGCAAGCATGAAAGTCAACGAAGTTAAGAATTCTTCAGCTACTAAGTGATTAACTTATAGGCGTGTATTCGGTGGTCGATATCGCGGCCACTACGTGTTGGTAGTGGAGGTGGTGAGTTTTCCTGGGGGAGGCTACAAGTTGCTGTACCGTGATCCAGCTCGATCGACATCGGTCTGCGCAACAACACCGCGAAGATTGAATGCTGCTAGAATGGTACCATATACAGATTGCGATGTTATCCTTATTGATAATAAATATTAGTACCTACCTGTTTTGATAATTAATAAAATACCCAATTTCCATTACTTTCTGAGAATAACCTGGTTCGCTATAGATGGTATGATATTAACTGCTACAATACATATATACTTAAACTACAGTAACAAATTGTGTCGACATCACGACGAGTTTTTATGAATTAATTTTGTCACAGAAAAAATTATAAAAGTAGATTAATGTAGTCTTATCACTATTCAAATAAGTAAGAAAAAGATATTGACCTATATTATGGTGTGAAATCCATCGAACAAGTGAAATACATTTCTAAAAGGAAATTTTGATAGACTGTAATGTTGGACCAAAAATGTTTATTGTACAGCTCATTCATTTACTAAAACAAATTTAGACTATAATGACAAATAAAATCGCAATGACTAACAACTGCACTTGTTCCAAAGTCATATCAAATTCTTTAAAGACACAGGTCGTTCGCTTGTCTACAAATCAAGTTGGTAGTGTCTTGGTAAGAAGCTACATAACTTAAACAGTTTTAATAAAAAATATCAATTAAGTTGTTAATGTTCCTATGTTTTGTAGAGATTTATGTTGCTTTATAATTTAATATACATGCTTTTTGTTTTTGTAAAATATATGACTTAACCATACGGGAAATACTAGAATTGAAGGAGAGATTGTACAATTATTCGTTAATGAAGTCAATGACCTTAACTAATGATATATATACTGACGAAAGGGGGGGGGGATTAGTACAAATGTGTCGCAATAATAATCTTGCTTAGCCTCAAAAACAGGCATACAAAATTAAATAAATTAATAGAAATAAGTAAATAACAAACAATATAAAGGAAAAGCATTATGCATATAATTAATTTATCGGAAATAGAGACTGCCGGGGTGAAGCTGAGACGAATGTGTTAACTAGAATATAAGAAGAAAGTAGAATAAATACCAGAACATTTAAAATACTCTTTCCCTTTTTCTCAGCTAATTGCCCATTCCCTTTTCCCACTCTTTCCTACCAATGCTCTTGTCCTACCCTTTCGTCTCCCTCTTCCCCAATCAGGGGTGAAAATGCATCCAGAAAACTATGGTGTGGATGTCCATGGGCGACCTCTGCTCGTTTTCCCCTTTTTGCATGAATATATATATATATATAATAATAATTGTTATTATTATTTGTAAAAAAATAAGAAATCTTTAATTATTCCAAAAGAATAAATAATTAAATATATAATATATTATACACTATGTATGACTTCTTTTATTTAACGTTTATTATATTTTGTTATCTATGGTTGGGATCTCCCCGTTTTGTTAATCAAAACTCGTGTTTCACTGTACAATATACATATTTAAGCTCTAATGTGTAAATAATAAGGTGAAATTTATTTAAAAAGCCTTTTAGTTAGGTACTTACAGAGAATTGAATATTTATAGCCAATTGATGTAGTTAAAGTCATTAAGTGTTTAATTATAAGTCCAAAGCTATTCTATCTAATTTTATTAATCGTATTAAGCACACATTGTGTCTAAGTTTATTTGTAGAGATTTTATTCTTCGAGTAAAAATATCAGTTCAAAATATCAAGTATGTATAAAATCTATTATTAACATAATATCATCTATAATATTAACGCCCTCATTGGTTTCTATGAAGCTAGGACAAGGACATTTATTGTATTTATTACAATTCCTAAAGATTCTTTCTTGAGACTATTGTTAGCTTGCCATAACTAATGAGATACTCAAAAAAGTAATGTATATTATGATTTATTCTTTGACCTAACTCTGTTAAAGAATTAATATGAGTAAGTTTACCTATATGGTCTGTGTTACAGTGTATTCAAATCCCTTGACTTTCTGCCTACCAGAGATGCTTTTGTCAAGACTATTTCTGAAATTATTATACCTAGTATATATTCTATTAATAAAGAAATCGCACTATATTAATAAATGTCAACTATATTTTTGTGTTACATCCAAAAAGTATATTCGTTTTACGGTATTTATGTTTTAAATATTAACAAAATACTATTTCTAAAATATAGCTATGTAGAAGTATGTTTAAACAGTTAATAACGATTAAGTTTTTTTAATATTTACTTTCCCAATACATATGTCGATAATCTCTCCACAACCTATTTAAAAGGCGTAATAATTATTACATTATAATTATTTTTAATACATTTTTGACCAGAGAAAGTTTATAGAATGTATGCATTGATAAAATTAATGACTGATAAGCGTTATCAAAGACAAGAGACGTACGAAATCTTCGAGTTAATATGCTAGTAATATATCGTTGGTTGTGGAGTAATTTATATGTTTGTGATTATTTTCATACAGTTATAGTGTAAATAGCTTAACGCTTTAAAATCTACGTTTTATAAAGTCCTTACTTATTCTGTTATAAGATTTACTGCGGTAAGTGTGATTCATTTTTCATAAATATAAAATAAACTTTGGTTGATTTTAATATCAAAGAAACTGTTTTGTACTAAATGGATAATACAAATACCAAAATAAACCTTTTTTCTCCGCTTGTGAGTTTGACTAGACTTACTTAGACGAAACTTTGGTGACAGATAGATGGTGTAATAGGAACTTTTAAAATATTACCTACTTACCTTCGTTTAAATAATAACTCCCACGTCGACTAAGGCGCTGGTATTATGTTGTGGATGTTTGGTTATAAATATAATAAAGTTAAGAGGTTATATCTATTTAATTTTGAGGACATCTTATTAGTATTCTTTATTATTTACTAAAAAATTACCCCATAGTAAGTATTAATGATTTGTAGTTATAAGCCCATAGTAATACAATCACTACTAATTCATTATTCTTAATTCTCTTTCTTGAATTTTATCTCACTATCGCTTAAAACGTCAATTACATTTTGATTTTGATGTAGATATGTACGCCGAAATAATGTATTATCTAATTGAAAATGTTGGCAATATCTCATTTCAGTGAGAGTATAAAAAGTTAATAGTTTATTTACTAACTAAAAGTTATATACTTAATAATAAATGTAAAATTTGTAAAGCAATATATGTTACGATACTTTAATACATAAATACATTTATCTCAGTAATTATCAACATGGAGACAATTATTGTTTTTACCTTATCGTGATTAATTGTACCTACATAGTGATGATTTTTCTTTATAAAAATGTGTAAAGATGCAAACGTTAAATGGAAACGGAAGGAATGTACCAAGGATTCTGATTATGATGACAATAATTGCAACATTTTTGTATATTTATTGTAATAACATTTTGTGATATATATCATGTCTGGAATATTTATAACTCTTTGTATCTACTTTAATAAATAGTCGTAATCAGGCTATCACTTCAATTTCAAGTTACCTAATGTTGAATTTTGAGATCGTATTATTAGTTTTAAGTCAAGCTACAGGTGCATTATACGAAACATATCTATGTTTCTAAGTATCTATTTATAATAAGTAAATAAATTACAGTTATCTTCTGATTTCAAGAGTGTTACATTTTATGGTTCATATCGTTTTAAAGTTCTACTATAGGATCAAATGTAAAATGCACAAGATTTTTATTCTTTTGGTCTCGTGTAATAAAATTTATTTAAACAGATCGAAAAAAAAAATAAGTATAGTAATAAATATATTGTAAACAGCACACCATGTTGAAAAGAACAGCATTGAATGAAAAGTACTACGGACTAGTGGAGAACGTATCTATTCCTGCCACTCTTCACGAATACAATGGTAAACCATTTTCAAAGGTGGGAAATGCAATGCCTATACATTGTGCTACGCAGGACGAAGTAAGTCTTTAACACATTTTCGTGCAAAAATACTTCTTGTGATCATGAATTTATTATTGTTATTAATGAGCTCGTTCTTATCATCTTTAAATATTTATAATATTATTTAAAAATATATTTTGGAACAGATAACGAGAATGGATTATATACGGGTTGATTATCAAAACATCTCTTTTGGAAATAATTAATGAAAGGGATTAATAGACTTTGTTAAATTTTATATATGTAGTTACATTTGTTTTTCTTGTGCCGGTTATAAATTAAGTAACGGTTACTAAATATGAGTTTGGTGGTTGTGTTTAGAAAGAGTTGCTATCCAAGACGACGCACCACTACTGCGACCTGTTCACGGACAAGCTCTTTGCGCCACTGGAAGAACTGGTGTTTGTTAGACTCGACGAGAACAAAGCCGAAAAGGTATTTAGAAGAATATTTTTTATGTTATATATAAGGGACAAGAATATGTGACATTTTATGTGTTACATATAGTTCTTGGCCAAATTTCCATTGAAACAAGAAACCATAAACTTACTTCCATATATTAAATAACCACCCATGAAATAGAAATGGTAATATTTATAAAGTTACTCAATACAACATGACGTACATATACATTACGTGAGGTTTGTCTGCCAGGTGTTCCTGAACCGTCATAAGCGTTTGTTTCTGACATCAAGTGACGGTGTGGTGGCCAGCTGGCGGTGTGCCCCGACCTTGGAGTCTCTCAACAAGTTTATGGCTGGAACTCCGTTGGTGGGACGTGACGGTCAGGTGGTGTCACTGTTGACTGCTAAACATGGAAACCATTATGCTGTCTCTCACTTAGAGGTGACTTAATTCTTGTATTCTTATGCCACTTTATCGGAACTGTGTACTCTAAACACGAACTCGGCTGCTGATACAGAATGTATTTTTTAGTAAGAGACATGTAAATCTTCTCCTTCTTAGTTACTATTCTTTCATATATATGTTATTTATACCAAAAGACTGACGAAGCATTTGTCTTGTCTAAAGGCTAATTATATAAAGATCCTTAAAAATTGCAATCTATTATGAACAATGTTTCAAAGTGTAATATGAACAGAGTCCGTCATCTGTTGTTTCATTAGTTTAAATGTAACCAAAGCGGTAAAGGCGAAAATCATTTGGGTAATTCTGTCAGTATGAAAGACGTTGTAATTTTAGTTGGAGTAAATAATTCAGATGTTTCTAGGACGCTAAACCTCGTCGGAGTTATTCCAGGAATTCCAGGATTTATTTTGAATTTAATTGGTACTGCAGCGTGAGGTAAAAATAACATTGTTAGAGTCACAGAACCGAGGTACCATATTAGTTCAGCGTAGTAGACTGGTACAAACAATATGTCTATCAGTAAATAGATATAAAACAATGTATATTTTTTTCAAGATCTCGTATAAGTATATCAAAATAAAGTGTATCATAAAATGCAGGGTGATGGCGGCTACTTTGAAACGTATAAGCCGTGGGAGATAAAGGACATGGAAGAAGGCCGTCTTTATTACGGGAACAAGTCCTTTACCAGTCGCGATGAGCTAAGAGCTTACGTTCAGAACCTGGCTCCTCTAGATGTGAACTCAGCCGCCCCGCCACAACCTATACTATTGAGAGGCAAAAAGCCCAGGATCATTTTAGTTGCGGAGAACGGGAGACAAATATCACATCAATATATCTCCTCCAACTTGATAACCGATGTTGAATATTTGTAGGCGAGAGAATCCAATGTTACGCCTTTTTATTTTATTTCACCAATATTAATCATTATTATATAGTCTGTACAACGCTTTTATACTGTAAACTGGTTAATTGAAATCATTATATGAAAAAGAACAAAAAACTGTTTTATTACTGTCACTTATTTTAATTTCTTTATAAATTACATATACACATTGACATCAGAATTAGTAATAATTTTATAAAATATATTATATCCTTCACCTTAAAACTTAACACATCTATAGGTACATATTTACATGTATTACACCTTTGGTTATTTCATCAATACTTATTAAAGTAAATTCCTAATTCCCTTAGACCAATATATAAATGAACTGAGATAGAAAACAGTCATGTTATTTTTATTATTAAGTCAAAAAAACATAGAAAATCAAAATCTATGTTCAGACTTAGACATATAATATAAGAGCTAGCAACGTTTTTGAACGAGAATTTCAGGTAGGCTTTTTTTTAGATCTCTCTCACTCCCCCGGACGTCATACGGGCTATCTGGCTGGCGGTAGTGGTTGCG
>DVQO01000269.1:0-21349 GCA_018231785.1 Danaus gilippus
ACCTTCCATCAAGTGGACCGTCTGCTCGTTTGCCACCTTTCACATAAAAAAAAACTCTCTTGGAGATGTGTTATCATCATTAAAATTTCATTCAAATTTCTCCATGAGATCTTCATCAGATGCAAACGATGTAAAAATGGAATTACCTCAAGATTATGCCCTTCCAGTAAAAAAATAATTTTGAAAGTCTGCCTTTAACTGAAAAAATAATAGTGCATTGTGTAAAAGACATTTAGTCTAACTTTCTTATTAAGAACTTTTTTTTGTTTAAGTCTGCTTACAAGCATCCTAAGTTACTCTTTATTATAAATGTAAATTCCTACAACAATCTGTCAAGCTATTCCAGAGAATAGTGTGAACAAACAGGCAGACAGACTAACAAGAATCTAGAACACTTTTATTTTAATAATTACTGTAGAAAATTAAGATACAACTATCTGCATAAACTATGTGTAGCTTTAGGACAGCTGTTGAGATTATTGGGATCCTAAAACTTTTGTTATAAATAAAGTTATTAAGAATATATCCCTGTGAAGAGGCAAATCTATGATAAGGTTGCCGTCATATAATTGTAAACTTGTTTTGCACATCAAGTAAGTCTGCAATGATTAAGAAATATTGTAATATCTAATTAAAAAATATTAATAAACAAGCCATTTTTCATTTCGTTACAAGTTTATTATACTAAATCAGGTTCTACATAGCTCTTTATTTTCTTTGCAGACCTCTCAGCGGGTTTCATACATAAATGTTTACCGAATATCATAATTTTAATATTATTGACATAAAATTCAAATATGCTATCCTTTTTCGGTATTGTAGTAAGTATGTTGTCTGAGGAAAGAATTTTGAACGTGTTTCTAGTGTCCATTATGCATATACCTTTTTTACCGATGTAGGAAGGGCACTTAGATCGGACGACTTGTATGTAACTACCATGGAAATCTGCCTTATGTAATGTCTGTGAGAACTGTTCCCAATTTTTGCTGTTGTATCCTGGCACCGTCTGTTCTAACTCTAGCAATTGACTCATATATTCACACCACACTTTATTTAATGGCAGCATTTCATTATACTTAATAGCGTTTCTCTGTATTGTGTAGAAACCCAGACTCTTCCTCTCCTTCCGTCCTAGTATTCTAGATTTCTTTTTGTTAGGCTTTCTCTTTTTTTCTTTACTTTTCTTTTTGGCCAGCAAAAAGTCCTTTTTCAATTCGTTGGTTATGTCACTTTCGTCTCTCTTTCGAACATTTGCGGTCAAAAAATCTATCACTGATTGCGAAGCTTCGTCTAACTCTGGGCTGGACATTATAGCAAAATCAAGTTATTGAAAATTATTACTTTATTTTATATTCAAAGAAAGTTTGCTTTACAACAATCCTAAACACTAATGTCAAATGTCATTGTCAAATACAGCTGCTTGTTTTTATTTTACTTTTTAATATGGCAAGCTTGCCCACTTCATGTATTTTAATTTTCATAAATATTATTGAAACGTGTTGTGTTTGTTAGAATCCTGTTTTAAGATTAAAGAAAAAAAGAAAATAATTAAGATGATTGACAAATAGATTAATATTGAAATAAAATATACATATACCATTACTTGTCTCTTTTTATTATTAAATTCAAATATATAAACCATATTCGTATATATTAAGATATATATAAACCATTTTCGTGTATATATAAACCATATTCGTCTATATTAAGATAAAATAAGTCTAGACAAAATAATTTACACATGAATTTCAGACAACAATAGGGTTCTAATACAGTAAAAACGAAATTTTCAGGTTCACTAACTAAAGAGGAGTGAACATATTAAGGAATGGAAAAAAAATGAGGTTTAAATCTTCGTCCTTGTGCGTGCTACACTACAGCCAGGAATTATAAATTTTTTTAAATGAAAGCACCTGTCTATACAATTTATTTTAATATAATGATTACAACCAGAAATTAATAAAACCAGTAATAACTATATACAATCTACACGATAAAGTTAATGTACACGATAAAGTTAATAAGGAAAAGTTACAAGAAAAGAGCTGGGTAATGTAGGTAATGATAAATGTTCATGTATATTTTTGTATATGTTTAAATTTCATCTACCGATATGCAGATAATGTTAATAAAAGAAAACCAGACGAGAATTTCATGAAAAAAAGTAAAACGATATTCTTTCTGAGATGTCACACACTCTTTCCATACCAAAAGCTTTCATTATTGTTACATCAGTTCACGTTATAAGTTTTTAATAATGGTACATTGATTTTGTCATGACCTTGTAATGGATTCACTATGACGCTGAAATAGCTATTTTTCTATAACCACAACAATAGCATTGCAATACAATTTTACAATACAAACTAGCTTTATGTGACTAGTTTCATAATTTTTTGACCTTTCCTATGTATGTTACTAGACTTTGGGAAATATTAAAAAAAGAGATTAATTAATAGTAGTTTTCGTTATATTATAATAAGATTAAAACTAGAGATTTTTCAATATATGTATGGTTTACTATATTGTATAAAGTTTGTGAGTAAGTCACCATTTGAAAATCATACATTTTTGGTTATGGCAAATTATTAATTATATAATATAAGAAATCGCATCAATATCAAATCTAACTCTAATAAAAACATGTATTTAAATAACATCCCAACAATATTGTATTAAAAATAAGGACGTAGAATAATAGAAAATTACAAAACAAAGAATTTGGGATCATGCAACAGTTATGCTAAACCGATCGAGTAAAAATTTTCATTCTTTGTAAGTTGAGATGACAATCCAATGTTATGTTAACAAGAACTAATGTGAACTGCGAAGATGGCACAAAAAATACGAAAGTAATTGTTATGGATATGTACACTTTACTTTTAATAATGTCTTAAAGAGATCTAATATCTAAACTACATACTACGAGATGATCTCGTCTGCCTGGGATCACGGTTGCTGCAAAGTAAACGAAACCCCGAGAGTATGTTGTTTTTAAAATAATAAAATATGCGCAATAATTCGAAAATTATTAGCTACACTTAATAATGTCTTCTCAAACTAGACTTTAGAGTTAGGATCTAAAGATGGATCAAAAAGTTTTAAATCGGATCTTCTAGAATACTAGGTATATGAAAGATGAATTAAATCTTTTTTTCTAACTAATTTGTTGTGACTCTCTCCTAACATAGACAAAGAAACATACAGAAAGTTTAAAATCTTATATTCGAACGTGGTTCATGATATTTTTGAATTGAAACTTCTTACGTGGCTTACGACAAGGTTGCGTTAAACTTTTACGGTCCTTGGGGGGGGGGGGATAGAGAGACAGAGCACGAGGGATTTCGTGGCGCTCAAACGTAGCAATCAATTGTGACTTAAAAGTGATGTAAATAAAGTTTGTCTTAAAGAAAGACTAAAGATTCCTTAAAATTTAATTTCTATAACTTCTATTACGAAGTTTCACTTCTTCCGTGAAGAACTGCACTATTGGTTTTACTGAAGAACAACTACTGGCATAAAAAATTGTATTTATAATGTGTTTCTCGGCTTATTTTTAGTAAATAAGAAGTATTTCGGTTTTATTCGCTTATGTAGTTAAACACGTAGATAAATTAAAGTAATGTATAACTACACATAAATTTTCTTTCAGGTTATCGGCGGTGTTGTGGCTCACGTTTTGTCGATGTATAATATCGTGCCATAAGACATAAATTTGCGTATACACTTAAAATAAATGTTATTTTAATTCGAATAATCGTTTCTTACTAACTATAGCAATACCGATTTGCACAGGTAGCAAACTAATGCAATACATTTTATAATAAAACAACAAGTCTACATATTAAAATATAGGTACTTATGTCATATTTAAAATTAACAAAAAAAATATATAAACTTTTCAAAAGTCCCTGAAAAACTTTACATGTAATAAACTCAGATAAAATAAATGTAAAACATTTTAAATCCAATGTTTTTTATGGAATCATCAGCAAATTAATATTTTTAGGATTTATATTTTTCAAAGTCATTGCGAAGTGACAGACAATCATTGTAGATGAATTCGATTTATTGAAAGGTAATACTTGAATTCACATTACATTCTTTATAATAAAAGATAATGATGACAGTAGCGTGATATGATTATCGTGGTTTCACAATTAATTTGAATATTAACTTATGAATTAAGAACAAGTATTTTATCAATAATTATCGTCGAAACAAACATTTTGTTACTATATAACGTCAATGTTGAAGCGGTAACTTCAAGTTTGCTTTAAATTATTGAAGTCATTAAGTATCAACTTTACTTGATAGTTTATAACCTTGGAAGGTCATAGAACTAACAATTATGTCGCCTAAAGTAACTAATGCCAGGCTTAACAATGGGAAAGAGATGCCGATGGTGGGTCTAGGGACTTACACGGTAAGTTAAAAAGTTTCTAATTTTATTAAATAAAATTATTATATAGAGATAAATCCATTTTTTCTTTTCAGCGTCAATTTGATCCGGAATCAGTTAAACAAGCTGTGGAATGGGGAATAGAGTGTGGTTATAAACATATAGATACTGCTTCATTTTATAAAAATGAAGAGTTTTTAGGGGAGGTAATAGCCAATAAAATTAAACAAGGATATGTTAAAAGGGAAGATTTATTCGTAACTACAAAGGTAAATTTTATTTTTATGTAGATAATAATCAATGTTACTTTTGATTTTTTTTAATATCCTAATACAATTAAAAATTTTAGCTGGAATTAAATAGTTCAGACACAATGGAATAATTGTGATATGATGTCAGTAAAATTTAAATATCTTATTTATATTGGTATTACAATATTACAAGTTATATATATTTTTCACCAAATAATTAAAGTTTTTTTTAAACTCAATTTCTAGCTTTGGAACAACAGTCATTCTGAAGAGGCTGTGATACCAGCATTGAAAGAATCATTAAGGAAATTAAAACTTGATTATATTGATTTATACTTAATACATTGGCCTGTATCTATAAGTGTATGTATATAAAACCTATTTACACTTCAAATAAGAAAAAAAAATAGTCTATTTTATGAGTAATTCCTTTGCATCTAACTTAACAGTGTACCATGCTGTAGCATGGTAGATAATTTTCAAAACCTTTTTATAAATACATTTAGGAATTTGAAATATGCTTATGTTTGTATATACTTTTTTAATTTAATTATTTAAATATACTTAAAGGAAAATGGAGAGGATATAGCCATAGATTATCTAAATACCTGGAAAAGTATGGAGGAGGCTGTACATCTTGGTCTTGCCAAGTCAATAGGGGTGTCAAATTTCAATGAAGAACAGCTCGAGAGGTTGTACAATCATGCTACTATCAAACCAACGGTTAATCAAATCGAGGTAGGAGTTAAAATGAGTGTATATTTAATTTTGTAGACTAAGTATATTATAAACAAATTATGTTTATATTGACAGATAAACCCGACATTAACCCAACATAAGCTAGTAGATTTCTGCAAGAAGCTATCTGTGATACCGATTGCTTACACACCTTTGGGTCTCTTGTCCGGAGCGAGGCCAGAGTTTGTTGGCAAAGATGTCATCAAAACAGATCCTAAATTAGAAAAGATAGCAGAAAAGTATGGAAAAACTAAAGCTCAAGTGGTTTTAAGATATTTGGTAAGGAATTTAAGTTTAATTTTATATAATAAGTTGGCATTGGAATCAGTTTTTAATACTCTCTATGTCTATATATATATTTATAAGGATAAAAATTACAAATATTGAATATAATTATTAAGTACCTATTTTTTTTAGATTCAACGTGGTATCCCGGTGATACCGAAATCCTTTACCAAATCCAGGATAGAGGAGAATTTGAACATTTTTGATTTCGAGCTGACCCAGGATGAAATGTCAATCGTAGATAGTTACAATTTGGATCATCGTTGTGTGCCTTCATTGCAATTTAAATCCTATACTTATTACCCATTCTGATGTAAATGTTAAAGTTTTTATCCAAAAAGTTATATAGCACTATTTATTTATATATATATTATTATATAAATTGTTATACAAAAGGATCTGTTACCATACTATTGATTAGCACCGAAGTATATAAATGTATATAAATCATAAATAAAATATAACTTATATATAAAAACTTTCATTAATATGTAAAATAAAACAAAATGTAATAAAAATTCAACCGAAGGTTTAATAAATAAAGCATAATCGCAAAATAAAATTTATCAAGAAATGTATTCGGAATGTCCGATTAGGATCTCATAAATGCAGACCGTCAACTGTGGCATTCTGTGCCGGATAATGTGTATAAGAGGAAATGTTCATAATTTAATAACTTAGTCAGTTTAGGCCTCTAAGTTACATTCGCGACCACTAATATGTTTCAAAATCTCATGTGAAAGATCCTAAACGGCTTACAGAGTGAAATGCAAGAGTAAAAGCTGTATAAATACATAATTATTATCATCAAATAAATAAATTCTAACAAAAATAAAATAAAAACAAAGTCATAAATTAATCCTTTACATATTTCCGAGTCAACTTGTAATAAATTATACAATATAAGCATAAAAATAATATGGATCATGATCCATTAACATCATTTCAATTAAATCATATTTAATTAAATGCTCACAAAATTATAATCACAATACGACGAACCCTGCAAAATAATATATATGCACAGCAAAAATTATATATTTGTATAAAAATATGTATGTGCTACACACATTTGTACATAACTACTAGTTATATAATAAAATGAATTTATAGTAATTGTTGAAGTGTTATGGCCTCAGTTACAAGGAATTCATTTGAAGAAGTTTGTATATAATTACTTCCATATGAAATTAAATACGTCCATAATGCTGTCATAGATTGTGAATGTTATGGCAACATCGAATACAACTCTGCTGAGTCTTGGCACCGTCCCCTTGTAGAAAGCAAGCGGCCCTTCATGCTTCCAGATCTTTATGAAGCAATCCCAGGTGCTCTTGTATTTGCTGGCTTCTAATCCTTGCATTCTTGTTTTAACAACATCTATCGGTGTATTCCCGAATACTGATGCCGCTCCTATAAAATATATTATGTATCAATTTATATGTATATATGTACATATATAGGATTGAAGAATGTTTATGGAACTTTCACATGAAAATACTCAATGGATTTTAATGAAACTTTACAGTAATCTAGCTAATACATAAGGATAACATATAGGCTGTACTTTATACCAAAATTTCTTACAATGCCAAGAGATTATAGAATAATGATTGTATTGTGTATGAAAACACATGACAGACTAGAGTTCGCAACCATTTTGGTAGCATGTACATTATTGTAATATATATGCCGAAGGACATGAGATAGCCGTGGGCATTAAATAAATTTATTTTTAAGTTAAGGCTGTGAGAAACTAGAGTCCAAAATAGCTCATATTGTTTTGGCCATAGAAGAAATATGTATTATTAGTATTCTAATAAATACTTGTACTTGATGATTAATAAGACAATTGTTAAACACTAGTCGGGAATTTAATAATTATATAATGAAGTTTACATAACAAGAGTTCAAAAAATAAATAAACAAAAAACAACTAATAATTATTGTTCACTTTATATAAATGAATTTTATAATTATTATTGTGGATAGAAAATGTATTAAAAAAAGATATTTAAACATTAACTAAAAAACAGGCATGTGTTTTAAAATTTTAGGTCATGTCATGATGTGCAAGACAGAGTTTAAAAGATAAGATTCAGGTAATGTTTGATTTCAGATTAGGTATTATCTCTGTGCATGCAAACATACATTAAACATTAAACTTGAGCCAACAGTCACCTCTCTACAGTTTATGTGTATGTGTGTATATATAGGTATGTGTGTGTGTGTGTGTGTGTGCGTATATCTCCTTACCGGCCACACCACCAAACAGCCCAACAATATATTTGGGTACATGCTTGTCCCTGTCGCCGCCCTTGTACCAGTCACGGAGAGATTCCATCACAAAGAACCTTATAGCCTGATTGCTGCCCTGTTTCATGATGGTTGCTGTCACACCCTTGTACACACCACCAATTCCTAAAATAATAACATATTACCAGGATTACATAGTAGATATTATAGGAAAAATAATAAATGTATTTTGATGGGTCCTATGTATAACAGCTAATGTAGCAATTTAGCCATTTTCATTGTTTGTCTTAAACACTTCATAGTACTGTATTCTACAACATTCATTTAAAAAAAAATGTGTATTTGTTGATGGAAAGACTTAGTTATTATTGTATATTGCAATCAGCATAAATAACACTCTTTTTAACATATAAGGGCTTATATACATTATTTAAGAAACTAGTAGGTTTACAAAAAAGTTAATCAAGCTTAAATGATGTACATGTATGTCAAAGTTGCTATGCAAAGTTTTTAAAGCATCAGTGGTCGCATGTACGAGATACATTGAAATCAAACTTAAAAGTATTCTACTGAAAAGTTATCATTTTGCACATTGGCCCTTATACATAGGAGCCATCGATTTAGTTATCCATATCAAGCTGAAGTATATAGAACATATTTTTAGTTCTCAGTGAATCTAACCTTCTTCTCTCACAATCATCCTGACTCCGTGGAAGAAACCTTTAAATCTCGGCTTCTCCATCCTCATGTCGTTAATAAACTTGACCTTAACGGTTTCCATGGGTGTAACTGCGAAGACAGCCTCTGCGACCCCAGCGGCCAGACCGCAAGCCAGTTTGCCAGTGTTAGATAAAGTGCCATTCTCATTCACCATGTACAGCTTAGCCTGCTCGAAGACACCAAATCTGTAACAGAACTATACTTAACATTCTATTGACTTGCTTTTGTATTCAGTTCTAGTTGGTTATTGATATATTTTTCTATATATTAGTAATTAAAATGATAATGATTATAGTTTAATAGAAGTTGTGTGGAAATATACTGTTGGGGCCTAAAACTAAATTAACAATATAAATCTCCAGTCTTTGTCTTTGCATCCCATATATAAAAGAAACTTGGAACTATTCAATATATAGCTAATAAGTGAATAAGCTTGAAAGCCATAAGATTTTGAGTGCATTTTATATGCATTGAGTTTTAATTTAATACTGTTAGGGGTCCCTGATTTTTTTTATATATATTGTTACATCAAGTGTCACAAAGTCCAGAAAATCGGTTCAATGAGTTAGAGATGAACCAAAATAAACAGATAAAAAATGTCAACAAAAAAACAGTAAAAACAGTATTTTTTATTACAAATACGATGTAATATTTCAATAATATTACATTATAACGGCACGGGATTACGTAAACCTTTCATTTGGTACATTTCAAGTTGTGACCGGGATGTCATTGGTTAATCAATTCTGTTTGAACTTCGCTTATCTATACAAAACCTCACCTATTTTGTGTGTGACCTGAACGTTCTAGTTAGATAGCTGACTCTAGATTATAGTTAAAATACTAGTAACAGTAATATATCTTAATTCCTTTATTATATGTATATTTCATACTAAGACGTCGGAAACATAACAAATGTTACAATATACCAGAGGAAGTGATCCTTTAAACTTTATTAAAGTAGAGGGGAACGTACTTAATACCTCAGACGACACTTGATATTGTTAACGCATTTCTAATGTTTCGTTTTGACAACTACTATTGGCTTGAATTCATAAATATTTAACGCATCGATTCCCGCCTAGCAACAGTATTTAAAACAATGTCAAAAAGTGAAAAATCCTAATGACATATTATTGACTTTTTAATTTTTTTTAATTAATAAATATATTATCAAAGATTTTATAAATTCAGCCAATATGTTATATTGGCTGTATAGAATTCTCACCTCACAGCTGATTTTGGTATCGACCCGTACAAGAGCACACTCAGTCCTCTGTATAAACCGAAAAAGCCATGGCCTTTGACGGTCTTATTCACACAGTCCCATATTCCAGTGTATTTTTTAGTGCCTCCTGAAGAAATAAAATAAAAATAATTATTTAAATTGATTGTTATGATCGTAATTGTTGGAAGAATAAATTTAATTGTTCTTTGTTCATGACAGAGATTATAAATTAAAATTACCTAGTTTCTCTATGAAAAATATCGTTTCGACATAGTTTTGATTCAGATACTTTTTTATTTTATATAAGACGTTTTACTTTTGAGATTTTTTATTAATTATCTCCTATTGTTTTTATTCTTTTAATTTAATCTTCGATAGCTTTATTAGTCATAATAACTTAAAAATAATTAAAGCACGTGACTGTTTACTAAAAAACTCAAGTAAACAAAGTGACAAGACAAAGACAGTACCTAAACACTTAATATAGAGATCGCTTTCAAATGAGCTTCTTATCACTATTCCAAATATAGACTTGTTTTTTATTCATCTTAGATTAAAAAACCTAACGATATAATATTTTGACAAGATAAATATAATAGAGTTAAAAAAATGTGCATAAATAGATAATAAATAAAACGGTATTTACATATTATAACTATAAATAACAAAATGCTGGTTAGTTATTAGTGAATGAAATGACGTCGATACAAACAATAATAGCGTCCGTCAAAATCACGCATAATTTAAAAATTTCTTTGGAAAATTCTAGTAATTTTTCCAAATAAAATTGAGAGGATAAAATTTTACCTAAATTTGTAGTAATAAATTTAGTATCAATAATTATTTGTTTTACTTTTTTTTTAGCCTGCTGAGCAAAGGCCTCTTTCTCACATGGAGGAGGCCTTTGTTCAAAGAAGTAATGTTACTTTTACATAATATATGTATTGTGTTCATACTAATATTTCGATTCATTTGATAAAAACTTGATAACTGTTATCAAATATATATTGAAGTTATATGATAAGTGTTCCAAATTGTATGGAAAACATATTTAATTCAAAGTAGATTTTCATGTAACTTTACTAGATATTTAGCATATATATTATAAAATTTTTATTGGCTCATATATACTAATTATTATATACATAAAGATTTTACGTATGTACATTTTCTGGATTTATATAAAAAAAATTCTCAACACAAGAGTTGGGAACAATTTTACCGAGTTGTATAATAGTAAAATTATATAATTCAATTTCCAATATTATTATGTAAAATCAGATACTTTATTTTGAGATAAGAAACCACTGAATCTTGAGTTTTTTATATAATGGTATACTCCTTATAAGTTATACTTACACCTTATCATTTTAATCTATAAAAAAATCTATTATGCCATAGATAAATTTATAATGATTACAAAAAAAGTTATATTAAACCTTTTTGGTTCGTTCAGATATTTGTATTAGGTCTTAATAAAAAAAATAAACTCTTCCATTTGATTGGTTGAGAAATTAGCTGAATTGGTCAATTGTACCATGTCAATAAAGATATGTTTTTACTTCAAGACTTTGTGTGAAATATTTTACTTATAATTCTTGTATTTATACAGTAGTTTCAGAATTAGAAAATTTTCCATTGAATCTGATCGGTTATTTTTGTATAGTAAATTTATTCTGCCCTAGATAGTAAACCATTAGCTTGTTGAATAATAATAATTATCTGTTTCAATACAATTATGTACCTTATGCCAGTACAATAAAGTTGTTTATTGTTTAAACAATTAGATATAATTAGCCTAATTGGTAGTTTCACAATTTCAGTGTACATATCTTTATGAATGATTGTAAAATTCTTAGATTTTAAAAAAAGAGTGTGTGTATTAAAAAAAAAACAATATTAATTTCAACTTTGTTTTGTTTTTTAATTAAGTACTACTTTAATTTTCAGCTTGTTTAGAATATTAAATTTTAACATATACATCGCGCTATGACTTGCAAATAAAATAAACTCATAAGGAAATATGAGAAATAACTTCATGGAAGCAAACAATTATTCAAGGATTCATAAATAAGCATAAAACACGTAAATTTAACTTCGCAACTGCATGCATTTATATAATATAATACATTACAAACTTTTCTCGCAGATGAAATTCTATTAAAAGATATACAAATATTACGTAATATCAGAGTATAAGAAGTGTGTACAAAGTTCAAATACCAAAAAAAACTAAACGCGATAATAAAAACATCATGTGTATGGAAAACGACACCCGTGCAACATGATTCTAATTGGAAAATATATCGTACACTTAACAATAATTTATATCATCACTTAGGATACCGCTAAATTTATATACCATTGAATGTTTTAGTGACGCAACTGATAAATCGTATTTTTAGAAGAAAAACAAGCTCGTCTAAATTTTCCTCTAAGAATTCATAGCTGCGCGTATCAACACGATATTTTTTAATTTTTAAATTGGACAGTATAATATTGTGTTATGAGTAGTGTTATCATAGTCCCAACTAACCTTTTTCGTCCAGTTGGAGTTGTGTTTTTACATATTCGGTTGGGAATGTTATACAAATTTCAATGCCACCAGTTATGCCTCCAGCAACAACACCTTTGAGTCCGACCGATCCCGAGCCACCTGCCGCCGCTGCAGCCCCTGTTTCTGTCATCCATGGTCGAGAAAAGGGGTTTTTAAAGTTTCCCCTATTTGCAGACATTATATTTTTTCGCACTTGCCTTTGAATGAAGCAACTACGGCAGGCGGCAACACCGACCCCTATGAGTGACGAATACAAACTAAACGATTTCCCCTTACGCCGTACTCGATACGCTTTACGCTAGGATTTAGAAATGACAACAGGTCGTGAATGAACTTTGAGAGCTATTATGATTTATTTAATCTCTAAACTATATATTAATTACATAATTATCTAGATTCCAAAAAATGAGGAAATTGTACTCGAAAATTTAAAGAAACTTAACAATTTACCAACTTATAGAATTTTTATTGAAAGAAGCGAAATTAATGAATAATTTAATAATTGTATAACTTCTTTAACTGTCAAATTGAATAATTTTAATTTTACTGTCTTAAAATATACCTAATATGTTTTAACTATGTAAGGGGAATACAAACAAGTAAATCTTAGAAAGGAGCTTTAAAATAGTAACACTAATGTGAATGTTGCTATTATTTTTGTTTAACTTTAAGTGACGTTATGCTCCAATGGACGCCTCCGGTCTCAAGTTTGATGCATTTTGGGATTGATTGCATTTTACGATTGTAATGTGATTCTATGTACTGAATTTAAGCGTTTTATATTTCTTGCTTTTTTGGTTTTCAACCGCCATATAGGATTTTAGATACTTTTGGTTTAAATTGAAAGTAAAGACACCAAAATGGCTCTCCGGACTTACGGCGACAAGCCGATCAGTTTCCAAATTGAAGAAGGCGGTGAATTCTACTGTGTTGGATCGGAGGTAACAGTATTTCATAATTATAATTTAATATCTTCAAATGTAATAAAAATAACAACTTAGATCTTAACATAAATAACTTCATTTGCATTCTATTTCAACAAGTACTCTTCGTATAGCAATGCTTATACTATTAAACTGTTATATTCAGGTCGGTAATTATCTGCGGCTCTTCCGAGGGTCGTTGTATAAGAAATACCCTGGCATGGCCAGACGGACCCTCACTAATGAAGAGAGAAAACGTTTAGTTGACAACGGTCTGGGTCCACATGTGTTATCGAGCTCTGTGTCGTTGTTGAAAGCCTCGGAAGTTGAAGACATCATTGATGGCAATGACGAAAAGTAAGACGATATTCAAATCAACTGTTAATAGTTAATAACTTATTGTTTGAGTAATACTGTGTGATCATAATGATATCTAAGACTTTTGCATGTATACATCTAAAACAAAGTATGTATGTATCTAAAACATGAAACTAAGTTGTTTATTATGTTATATCCATACACTCCAGATGTGTTGGATCTTTTATTGCAATCATGATCACAGGCAGTTAAGATGAAAGTCTGTTACTTAGTCATTACTGGAAATCTACCGCCAGCCTTTTCTTAATTTTCTATACAACCATTACCGATAAGATTGAATCCTAAAAGCTTAGTTTCATTTAAATTATATGATTATATTATGCTGCTAACACAAGTAAACATTAGTTTTAACAGTAAAACATATCTCTTAATAATACAGGTACAAAGCTGTGTCTGTCAGTCAAGAGTTGGCTACACCGAGGGAGGGTAAGGCCAAGAAGCCTCACAACCCTCCGTGGATGCCGGCCATGCCAAACTCTTCGCATTTGGATGCTGTACCTCAGGCTACACCCATCAGCAGGACGAGAGTGCATAATAAAAAGGTCATCTACCAATATTAATCCATTTATATCTAAAAAACGATTTTCTGAAATCAAAATGAATCTTAAAGCTTATGAATTTTTGTTATGTGGTTTCAATGCTAAATAATTTTCATATAATAATTTTCAACTTAATACATTTTAAATAAAACTAATATTTTTCAGATTTACAATGTGTTTATAATTATTTTTAACTGCAGTATGTAGTTTATCCAATGTTTTGGTTACTTTGCAGCAAAATGATCACGGGCAGACAAGTTTAAAACATTTGTTATAAATTTGTATTATACCAAAACTGACATCACATAGGTAGATGTAATGACTTTATTATTGAATTTACATCACTTCAGGTTAGGACCTTCCCTCTCTGCTTCGATGACACCGACATGACCGCCATGCTAGAGAATGCTTCTCAGAAGCAAGTGCTCGTACCGATCAGGTTGGATATGGAAATTGAAGGCCAGAAGCTTAGAGACACATTCACATGGAATAAAAATGGTTAATATAGCAATATTTTATAGTTTCTAGAACTTCTTGAAATTATACTTCTTTTGGTACAATGGAGAGAAATGATGAGCGAATTTTTTTTGTTAATTCTAGGTAGCAAGTTAATTGATAACTATGTTCAAACTAATTAATTTGATTTTAACTAAATTCAGACACTAATTTGTTTTTTAAAAGAATAATTGATCATCCAACTAAATATATGTAAAGTTAAAGGAAATCTGATACTTTTGCAGGTTATTAAGATAAAACTGCACTCTGACCTACAACCTGTGACATAGACACAACTTATTAAACATGGTTTGTTCTTGATAACTTTGAAATATTTATTAGAGAGATGATTCAAAAACTAGCAAATGTCTAATCGTTAATTGATTGTGGTCAAATCAAGAAAAGGAAAATAAATGTGTGGACGATTCTCTGATATTGTTTTTTTATTCTGTCAGAATCTATCATAACACCGGAACAATTTGCTGAGGTTCTATGTGATGATCTGGAACTGAACACCAGTACGTTCATCCCGGCCATAGCCTCATCAATCAGACAGCAGATTGAGGCATTCCCAAGCGAGCCACCTCCAATACTCGAGGAATTGGACCAGAGAGTCATCATCAAACTCAATATCCATGTTGGGAACACATCTTTGGTTGATCAGGTCTGTTAAAATCATATTAATGTGTATGCCAAGAATAATGTATAATAATATTATGGTATAATTGTATGGTAAAATTTTAATTGAAATGCTTGTTAAATAAAAAATATTAAAAAATTTTGCCACGCAAGAAAGTATGGATTAAAAAAAAACTTTTTTAAATAAGCCATCTTCAATATAGCAATGATCTGTCATACATTTGATACAGATGAATTGTTTGCTCGCTATTACTGCATCCTCTCTTAGTATGGGACTTTTCTTAGTTTGATGTCTGATATACACAATAAACTCTCAAAATGATTTGAGAGATGAAATCTAATTTGATTCTTTAATTCCAGTTATTTAATTTTAAATTAGCCAGATAATGTGTATTGTTTACTTGTAATGTATGAAATAGATTTGATGAAGTAATAATTCTTCTTCTTTAAATATTCGTTTATACCCAATTACTCTTTGTAGTAGTGGGAAAAAATCAGGACACATAATAGTAGAGTACAATTTATTGGATTGTCCTTTTTTGGCATATGAAATCAATTTTTAAACTGTACGACATAGCACCACTGTCTCTTGGAGGGATGTAAAAAAAACGCTAATGGCTGGTGAAGAATTATCTGATAATATCTGGTGATATTCTGATGCAGGTGGAATGGGATATGGCTGAGAAGGAGAACAATCCAGAGCAATTCGCTATGAAGCTCTGTGCAGAGCTCGGTCTGGGAGGGGAGTTTGTGACGGGCATTGCTTATAGTGTCCGGGGGCAACTTAGTTGGCATCAAAGAACCTACGCCTTCAGTGAGGCTCCATTACCTGTTGTAGAGGTATAAAATGCTATTCATATTTTGAAACTGATATATACTTGGTATTGACTAATAAGATGGTTAATTTACTATTATAATTTGTTTCCATGAGGTAATCAACAGATATCTATATACCTGAGATAGCTTTGAATCATTGTGTTGATGGATCTTAAAATACATATATTGATATACATTTTTGTATTTGAAATGGTTGCTCAAGACACAAGACGTTTAAATTTTGAGCTACTAAGCTTAGTCTGTATTCAGCAAGAATTTTAAAGTATACTTCACATTTCTATCATAGTATTAACATTGATAAATAACAATTCCCCAGACACCCTACCGCCAGCCATCGGATGCTGAACAATGGGCTCCATACTTGGAAACGTTAACTAACGCTGAAATGGAGAAAAAGATAAGGGATCAGGACAGAAACACGAGAAGAATGAGACGTCTTGCTAACACAACGCCCGGTTGGTAACATTCACATTATACTAGCTGTTACCCACCACTTAACATATACAAATACATACAATTCTCGTACCATCACATATATGAGTAATAAACTTAATTATTGCTTAACAATAGCCTATAATGAGGAAAAATAAGCTTTAGCTATATCAAAATCGCTCCTGTTTCTGGGATCGATCGCAACAGACAGACAGACAGATGTATTAATCGATACGGCTAATGATACAAAAGATTTTGATTTTTATCACTTCCATACAATCCTTGATTCATACAAATTATGAATGGAGGTCACAGTTTTATTTTTATATACTTAACAAGATAGGTGAGGGTCAATGCAATTATAATAGGTAGATACTGCTACAAGATAATTGTTGAATAGAAATGAATTTAAAAAATATATATATTTATATATACAATAAGTAGATAATATTGTCAGTTTTGATTTGATGAACAATTCTTATGTTTATATAACAATATTATTTCAATTTATTATGGATAGTATTTTGTCAAGTTTGTATTCTTTTTAGGGATATAAAAAAAAAGTCCTTTATGTGGGATATTTCAACTGAAATATGGTACTTATTTTGGACTATTGTAGTCTTAGACGATGTATTTGTGCTTTTATTTAATCATCGGGGCCAATGAATGCCTTAACAATATTAGTAAATGTTATAACTGAGTCACATTCAGAATTGGTCTTGAAGATTGCATCATACATAATGTATACATATATGTTAGTACATATAAATGATGATTAAGATTAGATACAATGTATATTTTGTGTGATGTAATTCTATTGATCATGGATTTCTTCATAACATAAGCGGTACATTGATAGTTGGTGTAACATCAGCATGTTCGATACCAACTGTACGATGAGTGGCATGTAATCATTTAGATATCACAATATCATGGGTACATTAAGTTTATATAAGTACAATTTTCTATGAATACTGCATGAAGTATATATCAAGTGTTTTATTATGCTCAATAATTTATTAAATAATTAATTTTCCATTGATATGATAGTTCATGCAGGTTTTCATGTGTTTTATGTAAGTGGACTGTTGAATTTTTATCACATTAAATGGATTTTTTATTTCAAAATTATTTGTTTCTTTTCATATCTCTTTGTGGATTTTTATTGGGTGATTAAATTGATACAATCTGCTTACCGTCCAGTTGTTTTGGCAACACTTAGTGACAGCATGTTGACCCATCTTAGTATTAGTTTGGCACTGTACTTGCATGCTTTATGTTTAATGTTTAAAAACAAACTACCTCCTAACATGATATTATTGATGACTTTGAAACTATAATAATAATATGAAATATATTAAATGGACATGTCTTTTAGCTCACTTTTTTTCTAATTACAATAGTTTAATTTAAAATATAGATTTTCCATACTAACATGACTTCAGCTTGTTTAGTTATTTTTGGATGATTAAATGATATATATCAAGGGTCGCAGATAATTGATGAGAATTTTTAAATGATGTTTTGGTAACAGATGCGTCATTGACCCGTGCGGTCAACCGTCTGATGCGCGTGGACGAGGCACTCTTCACCAACACACCGGATAAGAGGCGGAAAAAAATATAAACACATACAAAATACTATAACCCTCTCTACATATATGAGATTTGACTAGTTCTATCATTATGCAGTATTTTATGATGAATTTAAAGATTTAATCACCGTTATACTATCATCAGTTGTCATTTATGTGATTTGGTGTAGTCATAATGGATGCATGTTAGTTTCATAAGTGAAGATGATGAAATTTAAAGAAATCAAATTTATTTTGGTTAATCAGTGATATACATATAATGATCTGTTTAATTCTTAGTGGAGATTAGTTTTAGTGATACAAAATAAGTAATAACCCATCACTCCGACAGTTTTTATTGCTTCTTCAAAGTACAAGTTAATACATTTTCTTTGAATATCTCTAGTGGTTTCCGACACATCCATACTAAAATTGTAAGATTAATGTAATGTTATATATAATAAGCTTGAACTTCTTTATAAATCTTTAATGATAATAAACGATCATATAATAGAAAACATAGTTTATTTATCCTCTGAAATGACGTGAATATAAAAGTTTAATGAAATATTTTAGACTTATGTGATTTAAAAATGTACGCACTAAGTTTTTGTGGTTATATTGTGCAGTTGATTTCCGATATTTTGACTTCTAGGTAGAGCTTCTTGTATTTTTCGAGGTTATGGAGGGTATGGAAATATAGGAATTTAAAAATGTATAAAAAAAATTAAATGATAATAAATCATGAGATAGAAATTAAGTTTTTTATATTCGTAAGATCGTAAAATGAAATTACAAAGTTTATATTTAAAAGAAATTCATTGTGAATCTGTAGGTGGTACTGATAATGTATTGAAGAGTATGCAAAAATGGACATTGATGGAAAACGTGCAGGGAAACCTGTACTTATAACTTCATTTTATAAGTGTGAAATCGCCAACCAGTCTTGAGCAAGCGTAGTAATTAATGCTCAAACCTTTCTCCATGTGAGACGAAGCTTTTGCTCAGCAGTGGACTCTGATAGGGTGATGATGATGATGATGTTGATGGTGGTCAAGTTACTACAGCTGGTCGAGACCGGGGAAGCACTATCCTCTCTCAGAAGATCGGCGTAAAGTAGTCTTAAATGGCTTTCGTCCGATGAGTGACAGAGCAGGTTGCCCTTTCCTTTTTCCTATCCTTTCCTACCACTTCCCTTTTCCTACCTTTTCCCAGTTTTTTCTCCCCATCTTCCCTAATCAAGGGTGACGACACGTAGGTACTCGACGGAAGAAATGTTACGTATGTCTATAGGCGACGGTACTACCTCCATTAGGTAGGCCGTCTGCTCGGTTGTCCTCTTTACCTTAAAAAAATAATTTTGACATATTTCTTATTTACGTCGTTCTGTGATAGACTATATATCTTCAAGAAGAGCCATAAGTCAATAAAAATTGTTGAAGTAAAACTTCTTTACGCTCGCTTGGGGGTAAGCTGGTGAAAGCGTTACGAAAAGTGTAATCGGGTGAGGCGAATGAAAGTGACATGGAAATATAAATTTGTGATGACAGAGTGTGACGGTTCATGGAACATCATCATCATCAAATTAAAAGTACCCTACAATACTTGGATCAGTATAAAGGGGTGAGAAAAGGTTCGTTTATTACTATAGGGGCAAGGGAGAGAGTAGTGCGCGTACATTTTTTTTTATACATAAGTATATAAGCATAATATACATCTACATGGAACGAAAAAAGTTTTACTTCGGTCGTGTGGTTTAAAGTACACTGGTTTAATTTTTATTCGTGCTGATTTTTTAAAATAAAATCTTTTTAAAACTATTATTTTGCGGAGAAAAAAACGGTGCTAATGTTTTTGTAATTTTTTTTTTATATTCTACAAACTCTCATTTAATTATACGTTATTTACGTATAACCTAAATAAAAACCATCTATCTAAAATGATTATTGAATAAATGCAAGAATCAGATATCAATTTGAACAATGTGGTATCGATTAATGTGGATAATAAATGTTTAATTGCCACAACTTTAATAAAAAAATATCGCTCATACAGAATTCAAATTTCATTTCAATAAAATATATTTGTATTATTTCGAAGAATTATATATAACAAAGCTACAAAGAGAATTATTAATATTTAACAGATAGTGTCTATAAAACAGAACGTATGTAGGTATTTATTTTTTAATGCTATGGCTTCATTCGCAATGCTATGTCAACATTTTTATTTGTTGGTCGAATTATAATCTTGATTACTTCGTGGAGGAAACATGAAGGAGTTTGTCGAATGAAATAAAGGCGTTTATATACGTAATTTTATATTTGTCTAACTTTTCAAAGTAATTGACATTATAGAGACACATGACTCAACTCAATATCACTTTTTCTTTGACATTTAGTTAAATAAGATTGATGTGACTAAGGGCGGCAACAAATGAAACAAGATTATTTACCGATTTATAGACTGAATGTCTTAAAGTATAAAATATATAATAAAATAAATAGAAAATAAATATTACGCTTAAATTTAGGAAACAGTTAATGTTTTTGATTTCTGTTTTAAGGACTTAATATGATTTTCATGACGTAGATATCAAAAAAATTGACGCCTTTTCGCAGCCTTATTTATTTTTACTAGAAATTTTGTGATTGCACATTCTGTTGCAAATATACCTCAATGCCTATAAAGTGCAAATATATGAGTTACTTTTAGTAGAAGATCGAAAGCGGAATATTTAATTTAATTAGTATTTTCAACATGACAGATCATGACAATGTCAAATAAATATTTATGGAATAATTATAAATGAAATAACCCTCTTTATACAGTTCAGTATAATATTGACACATGATATTGGCGAAATCTATTAGGAAATGCCATTAATTAAGAGACAGAGACAGACAGAAATAGAGAGAGACAAAGCAAAGTGATTAAAAATACAGTTTATTGATTTTATGAAAAAATAAAATAAAAAATAGATTATTGAAGAAGTTGTGTTGTATAAAATCTCTCGATTAATTTAACCATGGAACATAGACGCTTAGACCCAGTTTCACCAATCATGGTTAAATAAGTAACATCGGGTTAAGGCGT
>DVQO01000270.1:0-21343 GCA_018231785.1 Danaus gilippus
ATTGGTACTTGCCTGGGCCAGGATCGAACCCGCACCCTCTTGTATGAGAGGTGGGACTTTTAACCACTAGGCCATCACTGACTAGAATTGTATTTCTAGATATGCTGTAAATACCAAAAGCAGTCGGGTAAAGTAAAATGCCTACAAGTAATATTTTTACTATATTTTTTACCAAGAAGAAGTAAAATATGTATTTATAATAACAATGATAGTGCGAAGATAAATAATAGAATATTTTTATTTATAATTTTTTTGAACTAGTTGATTAGAAAGATAATAATATCTGTCACATCATAAATCTAAGTAGATAGTTTATTAATCATAACAAAAATGAAAAACTTTCACGCTTAAACTGTAAAACGACAGAAAACTTTTATTTTCATGTAAAGGTGTATAGTATAATATCTAAATATAATATCTATCTAAGTCAATTAACTATCTAAGAGTGAAAAAATAAATTATTTAATGACTTAATATAAAGCCTTATCTGTAAATTTAATATTTAATAATATTATAAATTGTTTTATGAATGTTTGATACTTTTAGAAATTCTTAAAGAATGATATAAAAAGTCTTGAGAAATCAAATCATCATCAGCCTATCAGAGACCACTATTGATCAAAGGCCGCTTCTCACATGGAGAAGGTTTGAGCATTAATCACCATGCTTGCTCAAGACGCTTTGATTATTTTAAATTTATAATTTGAAAATTATAATTCTAGGTAAGGAGACGTGAGGAACACGATGTTTTGATTCACCGTCTGACAGTGGTTTCTAAAAACTCTTAGAAAGTACATATCAGCCGGACAAAATCGCATTGGTTCTTACCAAGTTTCAAAGCCGCGTTCTCATGCATACGAGGCGGGCTTTTAACTCCTAGGCCACCATGACTTGAGAATTCAAAGCTTTTCTTAATTTTTTTATAAAATTCTTTGTCTTGTATTATTTCATTATAAACCAGAAAATATTTCATTATAACAATGGTTTAGCATGACAAACGTAACTTCCTGATTCTTCCACAGAGCTACCCTCAAAACCGGTGATCTTTGACGAGTTCGGCAAAGAAATAACCGGAACTGCCGGCCCTTTCAACGAAGGGGGCGACTTGAAGCTTATTTGTTCGGTGAATGGAGGTAAGCACATGATTTCCCTGAATTTTCTGCTCTTATAAAATTTTATACAAAAGAAACTCGAAAAATCTCAAATGATATTTTTAATCAATGCACTTTATATTATAACACGTAGATTTAGTCTGATTTATACATTTTATTCCATACCTGTTACAAATGAATACTGTGTGAATAACGTTTGCAATTTTCAGAGTATTTATATAGATTTGTTCCAATTATGTAGAAGAAATATATACCTTTTACTTAAAACCAATGACACTTTTATTTATTTCATAACTGAAATTTACAATTGTTTTAAAATCGTGTATAAAAAATAAAATGAAGGATTTAAATAATGAGCCGTATTAAAGGTTACTTTGATTAATAAGTAATATGTCAATCATGTAGGACGAATTGTGTTGTTAATTATTTTTTTAATAAATATGTTCCTTATATTTACATATATTTATATTTTCTTTCTTCGTTGCAATATTCTTAAGTAAAATATATAAAGTAGCTTGAGTATTGTATACTTATTTTTTATATTACATCATAATAAAATATTAATTCATTGACTTAGGCAATCCTACGCCAAGAGTACAGTGGTTGCATGGTGAAACTGTAGTTTCTTCACTGAGCGCGAGTGAGATGCTGGTGGGTAACACCAGGTCATTGACCCTGTTGGTCAGAAACGCAACCCGTGCACACTTGTCCTCTGTGTACACATGTACAGCGGATAATACACTGCTATCTCCGCCACAACGGGTCTCCGTGCGTGTAGATCTGTATTGTAAGTATATAAGTACATATAGAATAATGACTTATTGAGCATAAAATTTCACATATGACATTCTGAAAATAGATACTATATATAAATAAAAAAAAACGCGCCATAAAAAAATCATGTTTGTATTACAGCCCTATTGTTTATATATATGTAGAGTCTACCTGTTGTTCGACCGGGGAAGTACCACCCTCTCACAGAAGATCGGCGTAAAGTAGTCTTAAATGGCTGTGTTTCGTCCGATGAGTGAGAGAACCAGTTACCCTCTCCCTTTTCCCATCCTTTTCTGCCCTTTCCGTTTCCCTTTTCCCATCCTCCTCCTCCTTTTTACCCAATCAAGGGTGGCAACGCATCCATAAAATACTTTTGCGGACGTCTATGAGTGATGATACTACCTCCGTCAAGAAGACCGCCTGATCGTTTGCCCCCTTTGTCATATAAATATATATACTACCTATTTTAGTAAATGTTCGGAACATATGAACCAAATAAAACCCCGAAAAAGTAAGTATCTTTAAATGTAGCCAGCTGTAGTTGTAGTTAGATAAAACCATAAAGGTAAGAAAAACAAATTACATGAGGTTTAGAGATTACATTTAGAGAAGTTTCGTATATAACGTTACACATAAAACAAAAACCTGCAAGCATTAATTATGAAATGAATTTAGATGTAAGACTTTAAATAAAAAATACCCGAAATTAATGAACTCTTAAAGTTGTTTTTACTTTTTAATAATATTTAACGCAGTTTCTAAAATTACAGACGGATTTTTTTCATTGTGCTATTGTAAAATAACAAATATAAATAACAATAAACAAAAATAAATAACTTTATTTTTGCAACGCGAAGGAATGAATTCCTTTTAAGTTTTTTGTATAAAAAGCCCTGTCTAAATGAAACAGAGAATTTCCGGTAAATATAAGTCATTTAATGAATGTACATATATGGGATGGTAAATGTGTTTCAGCGTCAAAGCTAATAGAACGATGTTATTTCTTTCTTTAGTAAGGACAAGACTAAATTGCTCTTAAATTATAGTTGTATCTAGTTTCAAACAAAAAAAAATAAACAATTGTAATCAGTGACAGTATATTTTTTCCATACTTACATACGAAAAACATACGAAAGATCCCCTTAGAACCTTGAAATATAGTAATATATTTTATTTTTTTCATAAAAGCAAATTGAGGTATTGTTAAAAAACATTCTACTTTATCACCTACAAAGGGAATTCAATATTCCGCGTTCTTTAGATGTGACGTGATCTGTGATTGAATTGTAATTCATTTTGAATAAAATATTATAGTAGAGGTAAAGCAACAACTGTTTATTTTTATTTGAAATGAGCTGTTTGTAACATATAAAAACAAGTTTTAAATGTTATCAATATAAATTGCTACTTACGAACAACTTATATAAATTAACATAAAGAAGTTTAAAATTTACCTACGTGTTAAAATAGGCTGCATAAGGATTGTAAATTCTAATGTAAATACACATTTGAGTTTCAAGTGCTTTCCTCAGGTGCTGCTTTATTTGGACAAAATTATAAAACTGCAGGTGACAGAAAATGTTCTGTGAGTGTGGTTAGAAAACTGCAACCTTGCAAAATTTTTGTTTCTTTAAGAAGTTTTATGAAATGGGAAAATACATTTTCTGTTGAGATATTTTTAGATTTTTCTTCTACTTTGAAACTTAACCAAGGTTTAATTTTTCTCCAATTTTTATTAATTCAGATAGTTATAGTTGCATTTTGGTTATTAAAAAAGGATTTATTGGTATCATATTACAATAATATAACTTTTATTAAATAAAAAAAAAATCAATAATGATTAAAATTATTTAATTTTGGTGAACGATTCAATTAGGTAACTATTTATATTGAAAGTCTTTTTTTTGGGGAATGGTTGATTTAGATTATTTACAAAGCAATGGGTATTAAAGTAAAACTATTTCTTGTTAGTGCGGCCACTGTCAGTCGAAATCTTATCGAGGGAACAACCATTGTCAGTGGGCAGACAAGCCGAGCTTTGGTGCAAGTCAACTGGTGCAAGACCTCCAGCAGTGGTAACTTGGTGGCTAGATGGAAAAAAACTTAAATCTATTACTAAACAACAGGTACACTTATTAAACAATTATGATTTTTATTTAAACGAATGTCAACTCCAGATTATGCAAAATTTTTCATCTCTTTTATTTAAATTTATTTTATAAAATCACGTTTTAATAGGATTTAGAAGAAAGGAACGAGACTCAGTCTATGTTGAAATGGACACCTTCAAAGGAACAAAACGGAAAAATACTTACATGTAGAGCAGAACATTCCAAGTTCAAAAGTTCAACGATTGAGAGCAAATTGCCACTTAATATTTATTGTAAGAATTCTTATCTCATATTTGTTTTTGTTTGTTTTTAGTTATATATTTTAGGATACTTGCAGAACAATAAAAGTGTCATTTTAATTGTAAATTTGTGGTAAATCTAATCGTAACTGTGGTTATATGATATAAAGTATATTTTTGCCTTATTACGAGTTATTATAAATTTATCTTGTTTAAATTTTTAAACTTAACAATATATGTCTAGAACCTATCAATATATATGATAAACCTTATATGAACCAAAAAGGCTTAAATAGGCGATACTATTTTTCAAAGCAATTGATATTAACAGTCGGAAATCATATATATACATATATATACTCGAAGCCTTTTAAATTTTAAAGGTATACTTTGAATCCTTATCATTACTAACTTGAACAAAAAAGGTTTTGTTTTTTATTTATATGTATCCGTTATAAAGTTTTTCTTTAATCTTAACTGGTCCGAGTGGATTCGAATTTTAAAAAAATATATTGACTTATTAGTTCATTCTTGATTCATGTTCCATTAAATAATAATTTGAATTTAAAAAGCGACAGTAAAAACGATTGACAATTACAATAAAAATACATAAACAGACATTTAAAAGTCACCAACTTTACTACCGAAGGTATTCGTAATTACGCTATTTAAACAGATTAACAATTATAGGCACTATAAAATGTTATCTAACATGGTTTTTAAATTGTATTTAAATTTCATAGCTGGAATATTATGATAGATAGATAGATAAAAACTTTATTTGGATCACACCACAACATGAGTAAAAAAAATAACAAAAACAATAGGGAAATATACAAAAAAGAAAAAATAAATAAAAACTTATAGCTAACAAACAAGAAAAATTTACATCAATTTTTAATTAATCTAAATTAAATTATATACATATGAAATAAGTCTCGTATGGAATCCATAACGGTTTTTTGACGGCAGCTTTCAAACGCAAAGTACTATTACACCTAAGTATAACAATATAACATTTATATTACGAAATAAGCTCAATCCGATCACTTCTTACTCTCCGTTACTTGAAAAATATATGAATTTCTTCATTTTTATCATATGCTTTTGAACGTATAGAAACTGAAAGTTTTATACGAAACACTATATTGGATTACTCTTTTTATACTGTTTTCTTTCATTTGCGTATTTCGGTAGGCTATGTATGTAACAATCTTTTTCTGTGTATTATTCTCAATGTTATCTTTTATTTCCGCATTGAAATCGAGTCACACCTATATGATACAGAGAAGGTTTGTGACAAGGAGAATAGAGCTCTATTTCATTTAACATAGAATAAATAATTCAACAGATATGCCGGTTGCTACAATGCATCTTGGCGCGAAAATGAACCCAAACGACATTGAAGAAGGAGACGATGTGTACTTCGGATGCGAGGTTGATGCCAATCCCCCTGCTTATAAAGTTGTGTGGGAACATAACGTGAGATCAAATTTATTTCGCCTTTCTATTTTATTACGAAATATTTTCTTCTTTTATGATATAAAATAAAAATCGGCTTAAGGAAAAAGTTTAACCATATATGATTTGAGCTTTGATATTTTTTTTTTATTTAGGATTATAAATAGCAAAAAACTTTTCAAAATTATATTTTTGGGTTCACTAAAAAGATGCCTAGATATTTACTAAGTTACATGTACGTCGAAAGTTAATTAGCATTATAATATTTGAAATTTATGAAAGAGCTTGAACATTTTAAAATGAAGTTCACGTTAAATTTCCATAACGTTGTATATTATTAAAAAAATTAAAAATATATTTTGATTATTCCATAAATGTAAAACAACATTCTTCAATAATTAAAGGTTTTTTTATATAAAAATATTATATGTGCTCCACGTCCACTTAAAAAAAAACAACAGATATAACAATTAATTTAAATGTTGCTCTTCATCTGAAGGCAATCTATTATATTTCTATACAATATGTTCGCTACCCTCTAAAATATATATTGAAAATAAAGGCTACTTTAAAGACGGCTGTGAAAACATACTTGACGACTTCTCTCCTATAGATAAGATAAATTTATGTTCCACGGTAATACGATGATTAAAAACCCTATTTCTTATTTATTTATTATTTTGATCTACCAACATTTGTTCACAACAACACATACATAAAATACACAATACACTTAACTTAAAAACTAGGTGTGACAAACATTTACAGGTAGATACATCATGCTTATAAGCTCTAGCATGAAGTTGACCTTAATTTTTTTTTTCGTAAACAACATTAAGGTTGGTTAAATATTTCGAAATACAATAAAATAATATAAAAATCTCATCGTTGGGCCATAATAAAAGAGAATTTAATCTTCTTTAAAAAACTAATTCATTGTCCTTTAAGGATTATATTGGCTCGCGTCTCGCACTTTATTTAGTAATCATACGCTAAAAGTACCTTTCATCGTTTTAGAAAACAGATGATATTCTTACATTGCTAAACCAATACTAATCAAACAGCTAAAAGCATAGAAAAATTTTAAATGTTATAATTATTATAAATCTTTAATGCAAAACTTTTTAATCCTACAATTTTTTAATAATCATTGTAATAAATAAAATTATTTTTGTAGATCCGAAAGATATTAGTAAAGATTCTTAGAACAATATATATTCAATCAATCTTTTTAATATATGTAACAAATATTTTTTTCAAGCTACACGCAAGTTTTCCCACAATTCATGCTTTTTGACGAAAACCGCACAAAAAGCGTTAACCGTCACTATAAAGACTTATATCTTAGATGACAGTACCTTTAAAATATATTTTTGACATACATATAAATATATTAAAAACTTCATCCAAATTGTGAGTTGCATATTTAATTTATAACTAAAACATTTTTATTTTTTTGCTTCGACAGCTTTATACGCATATCTAAATTGTCTATTCATTCTGGGTTCGAATTGTGTTTAGTCACTAAATTGCAAAAGAGAAAAGAATTTTTGTACCATTAAAATATTTTTTAAAGTTATATGTATTTGGCAGAGTTTGCCGAATATTTTCTCTGATTTTAAATAAGACACTACGTATTATTCTTTCTTGCATTTGCATATCTATCTCATGATTTTACAGTATTTTCAAGTGTATCATAACTTTATTGGTTTAAAATGTTGTACAAATTAAATCACCAGGGTATTCCGCTTCAACATAATCCTGCCAACGGAGTAATCCTAACTGGCAACACAAACCTTGCACTACGTAATGTGTCACGACACCAGTCCGGTAACTATACCTGCACTGCTTCGAACGTCGAAGGGGATGGAAAATCGCTTCCCGTGCAAATGCGAGTCGTTTGTAAGTTTTTTATTTAATATTTGCAAAATATATTCATGAAAAAATATATGTTAATGGAATGACAAACACAGAAATAGCTGATTTTATAAACAAGATTAATAAAAAACTACTTTTGCTTTTAAATAATCATATTTTATAGAAATTTTAAAATATGCGTATATTTTACTAAAGTTTAATACGTTTTATGCAGATAGACCCATATGTCGATCTAAAGATATGAAAATAATAGGTGCAGCTTTACAAGAACCATCGGAGGTAGAATGCGTTGTGGATGCTTTCCCTCCCCCAGACATGTTTGAGTGGACACTTAATAATTCTGTGGGCTCAATAAAGATTGACCTTGTAAGTAGGTCTTTGATCTTTACAAAAGATTAAATAACATTTAATGCGCAATTTTGTTAATATACTAATATGCTTCATATTGATAATTTAAGAGTTAATTTATCTACATAATCCAAGAAATGTACTTATAGATATATTATTTTTACAAACCTTTGTAAAAATTTAAGTGGTATAACATAAGTTCAAGTTTGTAATACAAAATTATTTGACCACAATTTCGTTCATAGAATCCCTTTGACAGGGAATACGCCAGTAAAAAGAAATTTTAAGACTACCGATTGAAGTCGCGAAAGGGTTTCACTTTTGGGATAACTCCGATGCTACCCTTATAAAAATATTGAGCACAGGATTATTTCTGCTATATTTCATGATATACACATTAATGATCTTTCTCAATATACATATTTATTTAATATTATGTATATTTTGATGTTTATTTTAACGAAATAAATAATTCAACAGAATATATACGTATGATTACCAATCTCAAATTATTAAAAAAAATTAAAGGTGAAAATAAAGTAAAAATATTACAAAGGAAAATATTGCTAGTACTTTTTATATTTTCTTATATTAGTATGAAAGTACGTAGATTAACTTTACATGAAATTCATTAAAACATTCATAATTATTTAAGCATTCTCTTTTAATTAAGCTAAAGGCTTTTTTAGAGAAGCTATAAATGGATTTTCTTTTTCAAAGGAACGTTTCAACGTCAATGGCCAAGCCGGACAATCGGTATTATCGTATGTCCCCGTATCCGACACGGATTACGGAAAGTTGTCGTGTCGTGCAACAAACCTAGCAGGTCAACAAATGTTGCCATGTGTGTACACTATACTGCCTGCGACTAGACCTGACCCACCGTCCAACTGTTCAGTATATAATCTAACCGATGATTCGCTGGATTTGACTTGCCTTGCGGGTGGGTTCTTATTTTATTACGTTTTACAATTCAATTTGAAATAAGTATATAACATTCTTTATTTTGTAGGGAACGAAGGTGGCCTTCAATGTATCTACGTAGCAGAAGTATGGGCTAATGAAGGTTTAGTAACAAATTCAACAAAGGGTGCTACTGTTTGGAATCTTAGAAGTCTTGGCGCTAAAAGATATTTAAACATAGTGGTATATGCCGCAAATAGAAGAGGCAGGTCTGAACACGTCACGTTAACAGTAGAAACTGCCCCACAATTATCTCCTAGAACGGGTATGTCTTGCAGACCATCTAATACTAATTTTTACCACATATTTTTGTAGCTATTTTTACTCTAAATTTCTTAAATGGGTTTGTTTAATTTTTATATTTTATTGTGTTTAGTTAGGGAAGCGATTTTTTTAACAATATAAAAAGTAGAAGACTGCTAAGTACTGTTAATTTTAGAAAATCATTCTCAGATAATGAAGATAATTTTATCTTTGAATACCTTATAGAGTTATACCTTAAGAACTAAGATTTTAAGAACTATTCTCAACAAATATGATCTGAACATGAAAACTTATGTTGTACTCCGTTTCTTTGTCTCGTTGAGGTTGCATTTGCTTCGAATAAGTTTTTAAACCCACTTTCATGGTCGGTAAAATTTCGAGTCTTTTGTTTAAGCTCATTTTAGCAGAGAAAAAGTAGTTAAAATTGTCGGATAAAAGAAAAAGCACATACATTTAATTTTATGATCTTCATTTTCCAATACTTAAACTTTCCATAGTTTTTGTTTGGCAAAAAATTCAATCTGTGCTAAAAATCAAACAACTTTCTTAATAAAGATACAATACAATCTTCTTGTGTTTGTTATATTACAATAAAGTAAATTTTAATTACTTTTTAGTATTACGTCAAATGTTTACTTTATAAACAATAAAATAAAATGTTTTTACACTCAATCAATCAAGGTTATACAATTTTATCTGGCAAGAGGCCGTCTTATACCTATATATTAATTTTGACACTGACTAATGATTTCAACTTTCAACTTTAATTATTACTGATCACAAATCATAAAGTTGAATATCTTAGTTAATTTATATACATTCTTTTATTCTAATATAATGAAAATTCAAATCCGTAATATTTTTAGTTGACGCTTTTAATTACGCTATTAATACAGGGTTTTCAGTTAGTGATTAAAGTTTTAATAGTGTTTTTATATTTAAAATGTAGCAATCGTTAGCTTTTAATCTTGTTTTTTTTTGTAATTTATGATAACGTCTAAACAAATTTAGCTTCTAATAACATTTTCAATTAAGTTTCTAAACACAGCTTCTATACTTTTAATACTATTTGTGTTTCTTTTATGTTACTTGATATATTTATACATGCTTTAATTCGATGGCTTTTCGAAATTAATTTATTTTGATATTGCATTTTATAAAACTTTTCGTTATATATTTTTGTTAATTACAAATATTATAACATTATCTTTTACAAAATATAACTCTTCATAGTTAAATGTGTATTGAACCAATTTACTACAAAATGTGTTAAGTAATGTGCCATTTGAACAGTCTATTATGAATTAACAAATAAATTAAAGCCGGGTGAAAACCAAGTTTATTTAAGAAATACTCTCAAAAATGAACCAATAAAATAAAAATATTATCTTTTGCACCCAAAGTGCTAATTAATTTTCAATTGCATGTATTACAAAACCCTATTCTGGTGGCTTTCTGTAACTAAAAGTTATAAAATCCAGGAGGCAGACTTCTGCAGAATTTCTGAATCCATGATCACGAATATCTTGGATATTAAGTTTTAATGTTTGTTGTTTTTATAATGTACGTGTTTGGCACCTTGAATAAATAGTTAATAGGTATTCTATAGGAACGCTTGAATATTTGGAAGTAAAACCGAAGTAGTAAATGAGGAACATTTTTTTATCTTTACATTTCCTGCTTGAGTTTATTCCAATTAAATCTTTCATATTCTTTAAAGTCGCTTTATTCTGTAACTTTCTTTAGGATTAAATTTTCGTTTTGTCGATAATAATCACCAAATTAATAAAAGGAGAAATATACCTATTACAGCTACACAAATTCTAGACATTAAGAGTGTGTTTTTCACTTTCGATGCCTGTCCCTCTTTGAACGATATTAGATTGTATATCTACAGCTAAAAAACTCATCATTTGGTTGTAAACCTTTTGAGCTATCGAAACTGTCTGCTAAAAATTTACAATTTCTATACCAACCAACAGTAAGGACTAGTTCTTTTTTCCAGCAGTTTAATTTATTCTTATAAATGTGTTCCTCTTCCTCAACATATAATAAGTGTGAAAAATCGACTTAACTTATCTTTCAAACTATTTTATGTAACTTGACAATCATAACGTATTGTGCATAGTTTATGTACTTGATAATAACAAATGTCTCGTCTAAAAAAGATCCTATCGAATACCATACATATCAAAGATTTTTATTTTTTTATTATTTACTGATTAAAGTCGCAAGTTATCAAACCTAAAATTTTTAATAAAAGCTTTGTCTTTAGTTCTATTATTTATAAAAATATTTATGTATAAAGTCATCCGTTAATAGTTTTTTTTTTCGGAAATTATAGATAAATTGTTACTATCAGAAACAATTTCAGTCCTAGCTGTTATTGAAATTTAATTTACTTATTACTTCCTAGATTTGTAGATAAGTTTGATTTTATGTAGAAATTTTATATTCAGAAGCGCAAGAGGCATGGGAAGTCAACTGGGCTATCAGTGGTGTTCTTGGCGCTGCACTTACTGTCGCATTCCTACTATGTCTTGCACTTATTGCTTCAAGATTACGACACAGAGCCAGCGATTACAGAGGTTTAAATTAAGATATTTTTTTATATAAATAATGTTATTATTCAAATTATATATTTGTTTATTTATAATCAGAACAGCAATCTTATATAATTATTTTGTCTTTTTAGTGACAGTACAATCAACGAAGAATCAAAAGGTGACTCTACAGAAGAAGTGCTCGCCAGATGATCGTAATCCGGATCTCATTCCGCTCAGTAAAAGTAATTATAGTATTATCATACATTTCTCTTTTGTAAGTGTTTTTTTTTTATCTCTTTCTATTCCAGTTTGATGGTACAAGTAAAATAATAAGTAACAAAAGAAAAACATTTTTTCCTGCTGAATATCAAAATTTTGATTTATATTAGTGTTATTTTTACAAACAAAATTGTAGGCAAAGCTAGACATTTTATATCTGCAAGCACACAAAGCAATTCTTTATAAATATTTATTTCAAAGTATCTTAAATAAAATCGAAAATTTGACAAACAAAAAGCTTTACAATATTTTTGTTTCTTCCGTGCTTTTACCGAATATATTTCAACGATTGGCCATATGAACCGTTAATCGGTTAAACCACGCACAAATGTCCTTATAAAAAAATTATGATCCTTTATTTATTCTTCATTAGAGAAATCATTATACCAAGCGAAAGGAGCACGGAATTGTTTTGTTACCTATACATTTATATTTCAAATAATCAAGAATTAATGAAAACAAAAATGACTTGTTATAAAATATTTTTAAACCTAAATACATTTTTCTAATACAACATTATTATAAGTTTAATATTAAAAGCAGTATAATATAAAGTATTATGGGGCTTGAAATTTTATTCCAGTCTACAATTTTATCAGCAATTTTTGTACAGTCCTCAATATTTTTATATTATATACTTTTTTATTTCAACTGCTTTTTACAAATACCGGTTTTCTGTTCATATCCGAACCCCTTTTCTGTTATAAATATTTAGGTAGGTAGGTAAATTTTTTCAGATTTAATACTTGTTAGTTCATTCTTTTTGTATTGTCAAAAACTGTTGTGGTCGTGATTTATATTGTATATAGCAGTTTGATTATTTTTGTAAAAAAAAAATGACGTCTTGCTACTGAAAACAACATTTAAATATAGATTTGTTACTAAAACGCGTGCGATAAAGTCACAGATGTTGTTAGACGAACTACGCTATAATTCGAGAACGAATGATTTTATTGATATTCGCTGGGCAATGTCTGCTCCAAACTTTGCTTATTAAAAACGAGTTGTATACTTATATTTTTTGACTCCTTCTGAATGGGTGCTCCTCTCTTAAATATTGCTTTTTTCTTGGCATTAGTATAGATCAACTTACTATTAGACTACTCTGAATTAAAAAAAAATCTTTTTGGATTTTAAGACATAAATATATGTAGTATTAAGATTTATATGCTTCAAGTATAGAATTTAAGAATAGCATGGATATATCACAAGTCAAGTAAATTACAAAAATGTTCAAGATATTAAATTTAACAATTGTGCCACGTTCTCCTATTCTATATTACATTAATAATTTTTTTTTTGGGTTTTTCACCCCACGGAGAACCTAACTGCTCAGAAAAAATATAGAAACCAATACAAATACAGTAACATTTTTACATATTTCCCAAATATTTTTTTCTGAGTTAACCCAAACATATAGGGTCAAAACATCTATACTTAGCATACTTGAATCAATTCCTCAAATCTTACTGTTTACGACACCAAGTAGCCGTTACTGCCATTATGGTAAAATAAAGAGAAACAATTACTAACAACAAAACTCAATTAACCTGAATGTTACTTTTGCAATTCTACGTTTATTTATTTTATAATATTTGTTTCGGATATGACTGATGTTTGAAGTGAGTTATTGACACGATAGATTGCTAGTATAGTCTGTCTGTGATAACATAGCTGTCACTAATAGGATATTGCTGCTGGAGGTGTAGGATATTCGAGAATTGTAATTGTATCTCGGTAAACCTTGATTGGCATGTATTTATTGGAAAAATCGATTTGCTTTTAACCTACATTAACTAATGTATAACATATCTTGATGAATAAGCAAAATAAACATTTTGTTCACTTTTTGCAATTAACATATTAATACTTTTTCAATTATTATTGTTTATATAAATATGTATTCAGTTGCTTACATTATCCATGTGAGCGTCTTTGTCATTAAATTTATTTTGTGAAACGTTTAAAGTAGCCACTTCTTGTATAAGTTATAATCTATAAATAAAAATGAATCCCCTTTTCCCTTGGTCACGGCATCACGTGTGGGTGGCTGAACCGATTTCACTAATTCTTTTTTTGTTGTATTTCTTATTATTAGGAGAAAGTTGTTATGTAAGAAAAAAATATAAAAATTACTAGAAGAATAATTTGAATATTTCACTTCTTTATTAAAATAATATGTCACTCGCAGTAATATTCACGTAGTTAGAATAATAAATACTTTGTTTTTGGAATAATTTTAATTTGTTAATATACCAATTAGAATTCAATAATAACAGTTAAGAAGACAGAACCTTGTCTGTCGGGTCAGCAATACTTAATAAAGAAATTAACTTCATTCAGATAAAAAGGTACTGTTACCTTACCTTAAATATTTATTTTATTACTTTTCTTTATTATAGGGTGGTACGAAGTTCACCGGGTCAGCTAGTAGAAAAATAAAAAAACATACTCTGAAAATAATAAACAAATTAAATTCTCAATACATGTTTATTTCATTTTAAATATTTTTAACTATGCTAACATATGCTATAATTACTGTGTTATAATCACTTCGTTTACAACATATACGAACTTTCAATTAGATGTTAGTAAATTACTTGGTTCCAGGTGTTATTATACTATGAAAACTTTTCTCATTTTACATTGTCATGCCGGAATATGCATACACTAGTTTAACATAAATACTCTCAATTTGAGAATAACGAACCAAAAAAGGTGATTTAAATATTTCACTGACATTTGATAGACATAAATTGAGTATGTTTATTTTGTTTTTAAATTCTTGTCTCCATATACTCGTTAGCGTCATGAATACGGAATATACACATATTTTAAAAAGGAAAAAAATATAAAGAATTTCTCATGAATATAATAATAATTGTTCCATTGAAAGGATACAAATAATTGTCTAGGAATGATAAAACATTCCTTTGTTTTTATTAACATTAAAATAAAAGCAAAATATAAAGGAAATAATATTTTGGTTTAATTTTAGCTAAAAATTTAGCAACAATAGCCAAAGGTAAGATTTTCTTCTTTCTTTAACTTTCAAAGTATTCTAAATTTCAAAGGCCTGAACTAACGGCTATTAATTACTGTAATGAACGTAATTTTAACTGATACTTAAGTTTCTTTGATTGAGCCTGAATCTTATAGGTACTTAAAGATATTTCTTAACACTTCGTATCAAACAGTTTACTTTACAACAATCAAATAACAGTTACTTTACATCAAAATCTTGTATAAATTAAAGTAAACAATTATAAATTATATTTTATACAGGACTAAATGTTAATAATAATTTAAATAATTACACTTCGGGTGTATCGTACAGGAATAAATTTAAAGATCATAAATTGCAGAACAAAAATGCTTTACTACTTGTATTAAGCCCAATGATTGGAACAGTAATCCTCAAACATATTTGGCGATCGATTGCATCCCAGAGGGTTATGAATAATTACTTCTACAGTAACGAAACGATTTTAAAAGTTTTTCTTTGTTGCTTTCATGAATTTGCTGTTGGCTATTTACATTCAAGTTTAATTAATTTTTTAAATTTAAATGACCTAACTTACTTGATAATAACTATGATTTAAAAATATAATGATATTTTGATACAAGTCATTTGAAATTTTGGAATCAGACTCGTAACTACAATAACATTATTGTGTAGTGGGTTTTGATAATATATAAAACTTCAATATTTCATTTGTCTAATTTTGTACTTATATATAGAGTACTATATAAAACACTGAGAAATCTAACAAAATGACTGAAGACGCTTTGGGGTTTTGGATTGAAATGAAACAAAACAATAGTAATACATAACTCTAAACTCTATCATTAAGTGTATTTTATTAAATATTAATTAATTATTATGAAATAGTCAAGTTGAGATAAATTATCATAGGTATCACAGATGACCCTCCTGAACCACCGCAATATTCAGCAGTCGTACCAAAAACGGAAGCGATAAATTCTACCAGCTCCCACAGCTTGGCACACACCCAATCCCCAAGTTCGCCAACTAATACTCAACATGATTTGTCGGTAAGTTCAACTTTCAATAGTTGTTTAAAGTATAGCTCGTATTATTTTTAATAATGTATTTTTTTCTCAATGTAATAATAATAATTCTATATATTTTTAAATAACTAAATCAAATCCTGACGCCTTCTTAAAACTAGAGTTACGAGACCATGTAATACTTTACGTAAATGATATATATTTTTTTTATTATCTAGTCTCTCTGACTTGGTCAGAGACCTTGTTTACAAGTTTTGTGTATCTCTAAAGGTTTGAACTTTTATAATTCAGTTCAATGGATCCCAAGATGCCTATTAAACTTTCATAATATACACATATTGTGTGAACAGAGTATCTATCCTTATTTGTATATTAAATATTAAGTTGGCTTATTAGGTAAACAATATTTTCCTTAAACTGTGGTTAAATATTTTGCAAAAAAATTCAATGTTTTCATAAAAGCAGTTAATTATTCGTCATTATTTAAAAACGAATTAATAAAGCAATCTTGTGAGATTTAAATGTATAGTTTATCCCGATAAAAAAGCGATTGAATAAGCTTGTTTTCACATGTTAACAGAATAGGAAGGCTTTCGAAGCTATGTTCTTATATGCCCTACATTTTTAACTGCATTTATGGAAGCTTTTGAATTTATAATGGCATCGCACAAGATTGTATTACTTTAATAGTAATGTTTTACTTAATCAGTCAAACACTATTTATTTTACAACATAAAAAATTTGATATGGATTTTAACTAAACAAAAATTAAATGTGCATCTAAAGATTGGTGTTAATATATTATCATATTTCAGAACGAACGTCCAGTATACGGTAACGCGAGGTCACTCCGAGAGATTGTGACCACTCGTACCAGCTTGCTGGCAGCGCATCAAGAAAGCTGTGTGTAAAATTAAAGATGCAATGAATAAGTACTACTAGCTTGTTTCAAATAAAGCAAACTAAATTTCAAAGGATAACATTCATATTATTTGTAAACAAAAAGTTGAAACCCTTTGAAATTACTAAAGCTACTTTTTACAATAAAAGACCAAAAAATTCAGTAACTGTTCAGTCAAAAGCTATGATGTTGTTATACGATTTTAATATTTGTTGCTCAAATACATATATACACATATATATATATATAGTAGAAATTCATTAAAAACTGACGGTCAAAATAAAATTTAAAAACGTAATAAATTTTTAATTTTTTTTGTAAATAAAAATGAATTTGAGATTGAAAAAATATAGTTTAATAATGTTTAAATAGAGTGACTTTTGTAAATGGTAAATCATGAAATTTTATTGTATAATTTGTATATATAAATAATATATAAACAGTATATATTGCACAATTACTTTATTGTCCTAAAATAGGCAAATTATATTAAATCTATAACGAAATAACATACTTTTGATAAGTTTAGTTATTTATTATTATTATTATTTTATTGCATGTAAAAGTATTGACTTAATTTTTATCACGCAAACGAAAATTAAGTTGTAAAATAATTAATAGGCATTATTAAATATTATTGTTTTTTGCTTTTAAATAAATCAAAAACTATCTCTTTCATTTTATATTAAACCTTACTGTAGTCATTTTGCGTCATCATTTAAAACATTAAATTGTTTATAATTGTTACTTCAAATAATATATAAGATGGAACGAATTTTAATCGATTGTAATTTTTAGATAATCATAATTGTATTAATAAATGAGGTTTTATAAACGTTTTATCCTAGATTATTCCATACAATTTACATTATAATATAGTAAAATAAAGTTTTATGAATTGTACATTAATACGAGTAATACTATGGATATAATAAGTGAAACAAGTCAATATTAAATAATATCTTTCATACTTAATTTTTTTTAATAATTTTCAATTATGTTATAAAAAATAAAGCAATTTTGTTATTCGTTTTCGTTTTATTGTCTATTTTGTAATGATCCAAAAATATCCTAGAAAATTTCTCTTTTTAAATTTTGACTTTATTTAGGTGACGTTTAATGTAACGGATATATTTTTTTATATTTTATACATTTTTATATTATATTTTTTATATCATTTGGATTTGGCTTTACAATTCCAATCATAACAGACAATTACGCTATTCAAAATGTATTTTCTAAAATTTGAATTGTGTATCTAATACCTAACAATATGCGTAATTGTTATATATGTAGCTACATTTATATTGATGTCAATTACTTTGGGTATGAAATGAAATTAGGTTCCGCAATTACGGAGAATATATTTTATTCTACATTATACATTTACATGTATGTAGGAAATCTATTCTAAATCTATCTATGTTTTAATTTCATTGTTTTAGAAAAAAACATGTGAACAAACATTGCAGCATTGGATTGATCGTACTATATAAATATTTCGTGGTGTATATACATAAAAACTATTTACCCTTGACAGTGAAATTTATACAGTTAAGACGATAATATAGTTTCATCGTTGATTTGTGCGCGGTAGAAGAGGGGGCGAGAGGTAAAATAGCTAAATCTCTTTTCAACCTACTAAAAGACTTGGGCCCGTCCGGAACTTACATTAATTCATTCTTGGAACGTACTTCGAGGGCAGCCCTAGTAAGTTCTTTTGAAATTTGGTTAAGCAAAGAGACGAGTTTGAACGGTGGAAGTGAGCGTTCAACGCGCGTTAGATAAGGACCCCTTACACCTACACCTGGGTCGCAAGTCCCAGACACTGATGAAGCTCCTCTCCCTGCAACGCGATGGACCCGGCACCCGCACGGTGAATCCATTGAATGCTTAGAGGTTTCATCTCTAATAATTGCTCATGTATGATAAAGCATATTATTTATATATATTATTTATTTATAACAAAGCGTTGAAATTGTGTAAAATATTTTTTCATACCTTTGATAAAATAATTTGAATAAATGAATTAAATTTACAAGTTTCTGTCATATAATTATAGCTACCTTTTTATTATATATATTGGATTAAGAAGCACTACTTTGTTTTTAAAAATAGTGAGGCCAGCATCACTGACAAATGTCTATATTCCTGATTACCGTCAGATTCTCAGGCTAATGAAGTAACCTGGTAGAGGTTTTGAATAATCGTATATTTCGAATATGTTTTTATTATGTAAAATAACCACTATTTATATCAACCAACACATGAGTCACAGCAATGAGATTAAAAAATGGAGTTACTTTTAAATTTCTCATAGTCTTCGCACTTAAACTCGAGGCTTGTATGTTTGTCTTAACACTTGGCCATAAATTAAAATTTTTCGTCGTGTCTCATGTTGTTCTTTCGTTTAACTTAAATACAAAAATTCGAAATGACCCTTTCCTAAGCTTAAGTTATTTAGGCAACCTTCAAATGGAATCATAAGGATTTTTTACACTTTTTACACCTTCTGATAACATTCCTAAAATAGTATGGAAAGTAGAACTACTTGTATTAAACAACCGTGCCGCATATAAAAACAACCGAAAAAGGTTATGTCATTTGGATGTTCGAAAACTATAAAAACAACACGTATTTATTTTATTACTAGAGAACAGACGCTCCTGGTTCAAATAGAACGCGATTAAAATATTGTTTGAATAAAAACCTTTCCAGAAGATTAAATCCAGAACAAAACGTTACATTGTGAATGTTTAACTTTCCAATGTTTATCGTAACAAATTAAATTTACAATGTGTCTTTCTACCCATTGTTATATTGTCGAGATATTTTAAGTATTAAATACATATAATGTAATAAAAAAGACAATTTCAAGGTTTACTATAATACGAGGGCTCTATTGTTTCTGTAAAAATATTAACCTTTATTTTATAAATAAAACTGTATTGGTTCTAAAAATAAAAACATCTTAATCAATTATAAATCAATACATATTATAAAACAAAGTCCCCCGCCGCGTCTGTCTGTCTGTCTGTTCTCAATAAACAGAAAAACTACTGAACCAATCAACAAGCGCTTTTCACCACACAATAATGTGATATTCGAGAAAGGTTTTAATTTATAAATTGTTAATTTTTATATTGATTTGTGTGTACATCAACGATAATTGTTGAAGATGTCATGAAAAAATTAGCCTTCTGTCAGCTTTTAACGAAAACGCAGCTGAAACCACCTTGAGATACTACAATTTAATGTATGGTGGAATTATGTATTTTATATAGTCTGCAGACAAGTCCACGGTGGCGTGTCTTTCTCTTAGGGATGACATATTATGTCCATTTCATTACTTTTAAAAGTTGGCATTCATGAAACGTTTATAGGAAAGCTATTTACATAATTAGGGTAAAAGGTCTTATCCAAATAAATTAGTTTGTGGTCCAGCTTACATCAGTATCTATAAATTACTTTTTGAATAATTTAATTCGGACATACCATTTGAATGTTACCATAAATTTAATAATTCTCGAAATTAAATCCACGTAATTGCTCACCTTTTCAAATGATCTCGTCATTAATGATGATACAATTTTTTTGTCATTTTATTATATTAAGAAACTATTATTAACATACCGTTTATCTAAGTTCAAACTTAAAATTTTTGTTCATCTTGATTTAACTCAAAAGTAAGTACTCAACTTATACGCAACATAGACTATTTTTATATTTTTGTAAAGTACCCCTGCGAAGCTGGGGCGGGTGCCTAGTGTACCTATGTAATAAATTTGATTCGATATTATTTTTTTTATTAATTTCATACACAGATATGTGCACAGGTATTAATATATATTTACGAACATGTGGATGTTATCGAGACGAAATGTAGAAATATGAGTCTTGCCATGGCTGGACAAAAATTTCCCTCATATATAATTACACCATATCTAAGGACATTGTGCTGTGATGCAGGTCTAGCTTACAAAACATTTGTGATAAGGGATGATGGTAAGGGGCTAACACCATTTGTTAGCCATTCAATGGCTGACTAGCTATTTATCTCGCGACCACTGACTGGGACGCCTTTATCAATTTGATTCAAACGTTAGGCTATTCATCAAGTTGCAATTTGATGTTAAATGGTCCAAATATGCGTTTTTTTATCAATAATATGAACAACCGAACGACGAAAATATTTTTGTAACACTGAATGTTAAAAATAAAATAAAGAAGCTTGTTAAAAATAGTGAAATGAATGATAAAGAATATATAAAAGATACGATGATAAATGAGCTCACCTTTAAAAATACCTGTCATCGACAACGACATCTCCAATGCGATGGAGAATCATCGATTGACAAACTTTTTATCTCGCCCTGACAGATCATTTGAAATTTGTTACTTTTTTTCTTCTTTAATTTAATTTTATATATATATA